>CAJNIZ010024113.1:0-106302 GCA_905231905.1 Symbiodinium pilosum | reverse complement strand
TGATGAGTACTACTACTGCTACTGGCACTACTACACCTCTTACCACTCTACTACTGCTACTACTGCTGCTACTACTACTACTACTACTACTACTACTACTACTACTACTACTACTCCTGCTGCCGCTGCTGCTGCTGCTGCTGCTGCTGCTGCTGCTGCTGCTGCTGCTGCTGCTCGCAGTAAGAGTGCAACGACGAAACCTTCCATCAGCTCTGCCAGCACCAACATCATGATTATCATCATTGAGTTACCCACCACCGCCGCCGCCGCCGCCACCACCAGCAGAGCCGTCCCGATCATGGTCATGCTGATGGTCCATGGCTACGATATGCTGTTATGATCATCTTGATATGACTCTCAGACTCAATACTCTTCGCAGGTGATATCCTGCCTTCGGAGGCGTCTGCACAGGCATAACGAATGTCGGCGCCAGGAGCCGAGACTGCCAGCAGTAGTTCATGGCCATGTGCTGGTGCATTGCAAACATTAACTTACACAGCTTAGCTAGAAAAATGGGCCTCACACATCCGGAGGCGCTCTTCGAAGGCAGAGCTGTGTGCCTGCAGCAGGATGGGGGGGCTTTGCAGGCATTGAAAAGCCTGAGGTCAAGTCAAGGACTCAGGGTGGATTGTGGTGGCATGTACCCTCTGTGCAAATGCAGACAGAACAGTAGTCCAAGAAAGCGGGCTTCGAGGCAGTATGGCGGGTGGAGCTTTTGGGAAGGTGCATGGCCCAAGCAATTCCTTTCTGCAAACCTGTGCAGTCGAAATCGAGGCCTTATCCCCATTGAGGCCACCCAATCTTCTGAGCCCCGAAAATCACAGACACCCTGTTCACTCGCGCCTGCAGCAAACCTCGCAGTTGTTCCGCAGATTCCGCAAGCTTTGACTGCAGAGCAGCGTGCTGCGCACGGCCCTGCGGCACAGCTGACCCTTGGGCTTGTTCCAGTATGCTTGGCTCTGGTATTAGTGTTCATGGCTCCTAAGAAGCAACTATAATTGTTCACCAGTCCCACGGCCAGATGCATGTGGCGAAGATCAGCCATAGTCATGCTTGCGAGCTGCAACCTTAGTGGAGTTCGAGGCACTCAGCTTCCTAAGCAGGCACGCAAGCCAGCAACGGAGAGCGAGGATGACTTTCATACAACTGCCCCCTACCACATTGGACTCCCGAGCTTTTCTTCTTGCCTGGGAGGCAGAGCAGCCAAAAGTAAAGGCCTACGGCTACTAGCCAAGTTCTTAAGTAAATCGCTGACCTCTTCATGCAGGGCGCTTTCGCACTGTTTGCGAAGCTCCTGCCGGGCAGTCAGTACCCGCCCCCAAACAAAGGGAAGCTAAACGCAACCCCGCAAGGCTATGGTCCGCTCAGAAGGGCATGATTCGGGATTTCATGTTGGTTCAAGGGAGGGTAGGGTGGTTCAGCCTGAATCTGAAGCACGTTGCAGTTCGCAAGTAGATGGAATCTAGCAGATAGGCAACCTGGATGTGAAACTTGTCTGCCAGCTAATCCAGGTGCCAGCAGGCAGCTGCGACTCCAACCGCAGAACTTGCGAGTTTCCTGCAAAGCCTGGCGCTCAGCTTCAAGGTCCTGGGCAGCGGCCATGCGGGAAATGCGAGCGCCAAAATGGCATTCAAGGCGACTACATCCTGAACATACAAGGATGACTTACAGATCTTGTAAAGACTATTCAGGCTGTGTTCAGGTATTCTGCTTCCACTGCTTCTGGTGAGGATCTCGCAAACTCAGGACCAAGCCTGTGGCTGCAGGCGGGCCTGGGACGGACTGCGAGGTTTCTCAAAACTTGGGGGGTATGAACACTGCAGATATGTAAGGGTTCGCACGGATTGTAATCTTTTGCTGATGGGGCCGGGAAGGATGCCGGGTGGGTCACAGAGTGTAACATGTAACTGTCATGACTTGTTGGCCCGCTGGACTAAGCTGCGTAACCGCCCTGTTCTTCCAATCTAGAACACGTGAACACGTGTTCGGGGGAACCCCCAAGGTTGATGTATGAAATTTGCAAGACCTATGAAAGGGCACCCCGACGAAACTGTTGAAGTAGCCTTAGGCACATGGGATGTCTCAAACTGTTGGTGGATCCATCCGTCGTTTTGGGAGGCCCCGTTTCGACGGCGGCGTATGGGAGTTGCTCCTAAGCGGCGACACCGCGACAACCCAAAATAACGGTATCCTTATTCTGGAGGGTCCCCAAGATCAGGCATGTAAAGTTGAAAACCGTCATGACTACAGCGGCAACGAAGACCAATTAATCCCAAGAAACAGTTCCAAGTTGCTATGTCCACAGGAAAGGCACCCAACACATGCAGGACAAGGCCCAGACCCGCGCATCGCTTTCCAAAGCATCCAGGCGGAGGCGGAGGAGGTCCTCCTGGCCAGGCGTTACTTCCAGTTATAATTCGTAAGAAGACTACTTCACACTACTACTCCTCTTCTCTCCTCCTCCTCCTCCTCCTCCTCCTCGTCCTCGTCCTCCTACTACTACTACTACTACTACTACTACGACGACGACGACGACGACGACGACGACGACGACGACGACGACGACTAAGCCGACGGCTGCGAAGACGACGACCGCCTGTAGTAGCAACATCAGCCGCAACAATGAGAGCGAGTTGATTTGCTGCTATCACCACCCCTACTCCTGTTGCTAGTACTTCTACTACTACTACTCCTACTACTACTACTACTACTGCTGCTACTACTACTACTACTACTACCCAGGGCTGTATGGGGGGGTACTTAAAAAGCTTGAAAAGTAGGTTACATAAAGGCTAGGAAAGCCTTCTTGTCCGCTTAAGCTTGTTGCTATCAATACGGGTTGAAGGTGATTAGACCTCGTTCTAATTAAACCTGCTGTGTCACTGGGATTTGCCTGCTACGCTTCAAGCCCAGGGTACCACGCCCTGTAATAAGCCCCAGACGATTTCTACAGACTCAGCAATAGCCCCTGAAACCACAAAGGGCTTGTAGGGAATAGAGGAATATATTCCTCTACGGATTATACAGGGATTATATTCGCTTATTCCCTTCTAATCCCAGAAAGAAGAACCAGTGGATGCCTCGGTGCCCTGCTTCAGAGCTGACTGGTCACGCCAAGAGGCCAGCTTTGACTCTAACCTCAGTGACATGCTTACTGGGATTCACAGGGAATAGCGGAATATGGTCCCTATATAATCCCGCTATACTGCATTCCTTCATTCCCTACTAACCCCCAGTAAGCAGGTTGGGGTGTCTTGTTTCTGCGTGGATGAAAGCGGTTCTGCAAGTAGTAGGGCCATCGGTCAGAACACCCCACTGAAACTTTTTGTTTTCCTAACAAGCCCTCCCAAAGGCTTACCGGTGTGACGAGGGTGAAACAATTAATCTGTTCCCCTTTATGTTAAATCATCCCAAGATCGAATAAGAATTCCAGGTGCCTAAACATCCTGAAGGGCACTTCGAAAGGGCAAGACTACTTTTGAACGGAGCCACCTAACTAACGATGAAGGTTCTGAGGTCGTTAGGGGGGCTATGATAAGGAATCGAAACAAATTGGAAATCTCCTGGACTGCTATAGAAAAAGCTTGTACAAACGAATTTGTGTAATTTTGAATGCCATGTTAATCGATGTTCATTCAATTTTCAATGCTTTTAAGTAAAGCTTGGTTGATTCTAATACGATTTCCAAAGAAATTCTAAATGGATTATGATTGGCTTTCAATTGATTGATAGTAGTTGGATCTTCGATTGAAACCAAACGATTTCATCATCTGAGGCAGCCCCCCTAATTCATCCATAAATAATCTCCCCGTGCCCCGGAATATTTAACATTACCGGGCGGGGGGAACGTCGTTCACATTGGGGGAAGGGGTTCACAGTAGTAGTTTCCATGTTCTTTTCTATTGCCCCTATATAACCCCAATATACACCTATGATAATGTAGTAAATCCCTAGATAACCCAACGTATACCCTATTTCAATGTAGTAGCTACTAGGTAGAGAACAGGACACATAGGGATCCTGTGATGACCAGACCCTCTTGGCCCCCCAGCCGCCTGACCTCTTCCGCCAAGTCCGGTGCTTGCTCTGCTGTAGCACTGGCACAAAGGGGGATTATATAGGGGGTATACAGGGTTATAATATGGGATTGCAAAGGGGTTGTACTGGGATTATGGCGATTATATAGGGAATATATTGGGATAAAGGAAAAGAAAATGGAAACTACTTATTGCTTGGCAAGCCTTGCTTAAACTCCAGACTTCAAATGTCTTGAAAAGTAGACAAGTAAGTAATCAGAATAGCCGTAGTTTTGATGATGCATCAGGGGACGAACAAGAGTTTCAGAACAACACCCAGGCCTTGGCACGGAGTCGCGGGCCTGAGCTTGAAGCTGGGTCGGTGCGATCAGAAGGCATCCTACTCGCAAAATGCACAACTGGCGAGCAATGCAACAAAAAACACTCCCTGCAACTGCCAGGTAATTGGTGCTGAGGATACCCCAAATGGACCACCACGTTGAGAAAGGCGTTGTCTGCCCTCTTTTGATATGCAAAATCAAGACGAAATCTCACATGTGCATCATGTATTCCGACAATCCCGACCCCCCGCCCCAGCCCCATCCGCGACACTTGGCAGAAGCAAACTGGGGACCTATTACCTCACCCCAGACCCGGACGACCTAAGGGTGAGGAATCAAAAGAATGAAATAAGGATCAAAAAATCAAAATCGGTGATCAAAACATAATCATAATCAGGATCAACAGGCTCAAAATATTCAATGTGAGCAAGCCCTACGCAAGAGCTTCATTTTCCCCAGGACCGACGCCTGTTCTTAGCGCGGCGTGTCCTGACGCTCCTGCGTGGAGCGTCCTCAGAATTGTGCTCGGAATCGGCAACCCTCTCGGCGTTCGCCGTACCTCCGGACGCTGTTGCGTGGAGCATCCTCCCATTTGTGCGCGGAATCGACAACCCTATCAGTATGTGGCACCTCCGGACGCTCTTGCGTAAGCACTGGAAGAATTTCGCAATTGTTATGACGATGCGACCTTTTGACACGGCAAGCCATTGAGGAATGTGGCAGTTGATGAAGGTTCACTATGCGACATGGTACTGCTTCATATTCAAAAAGAGCAGGGGGGTGGGGGCGGCAGGGCGGCGCAGCACCCCCCAACTTGCAAACCATTGAGGAATGTGAGGTTGTTGATGAGGATTCACTATTCGACAGGATACGGGTTCATGCACAAAACGGCGGGTGTGGTGGGCGCAGCACCCCTCCAATTTGCAAAGCATTTGAAGCAAATTTGCAGTTGTTGATGAGGATGCTCTGTTCGACAGGGGAGGTTGGTGGGGTGCAAGGCCCCACCCATTTGCTAACCATCGAGGAATGTCGCAGTTGTTGATGAGGATGCGCCGTCTGACAGTGCCCCTATTGGCCAAGCATCGGAGGCATTTCGCAGTTGTTGATGAGGATGCACCATTAGGCATGATAGGGGTTCATGTTTACAAAGAGCAGGGCGGTGGTGAGGCCCCCCAAACCAGTGAGGAATGTGGCAACTGTCGATGGGAATTGATTATTCGACAGTTCATGGCTTGATGAGAAATGATGGGAATGGTCATGAATGCCAAGCAATGGAAGCATGATGACATACAAAGAAGCATGACCATAATCTGTACCAAAACATCATGGAAACTAATGGCACGTGATGAAAATCATCGAATCTAATGGAAGATATGATTAAGATAACGAAAAAACGTTGATATGATGAAAAACTTTTTGCATCAAAATGGTGACATGTGAAAATGTGATGTCGACAAATGAAATCTGACGAGCGAGATGAAAACAGCGTGACATCAAATCAAGTGATAAAGTATGATGAACAATGTGGATAAACAATGGAAAATGATGAAAAATTACGGCCTTCCTTCCTGCCTCCATTCCTTCCTTTCCTCCTTTCTGACATGGGACTTTTCCCTTTGATTTCCTCTTAACGGAGTATTTTGATTTGTTTGATCCTTATTTGATTTGCTGATCCTTAATTTCATTTTGTTGATCTTTATTTGCTTGTTTTGATCCACATCCCGTTTGACCTCGCCTCCAGTCTGTGGATCCTCTCCAGCATGTTGCGGGCATCAGCACGCAGCTCCTTCAAGCAGTGTTTCCCACGTGGCGTGCGGTCATGATTCAAAGGCAAAAGCATGACAACAGCCATCATGATGATTCGTACGCATCACAATCATACTGATGAGGAATCACAGTATAAGAACAACGGTATTGGCTTTTGTTGAGGAGGACGTAACTGCAGGAGGGTTCGGCTGGTGTTCAAAACCACATGAAGGGAAGGATTAGCCCATTTTATAGATTTCGTCTGATTCATTTGGGGTGGAGCATCCTGACCTCCCTTACCAATATGCCCAACACCCCTGAGCATATCTTCCATCCTGGACGTCTGACTCCCGCTGGGTCTGCTCTGCCTGCAGATACAGGGCATAAGCTTTCCAAACATGGCTGTCATCATGTCCAAGACTCTTCCAAGCCTTGGACTGCAAAAACATCTGCCAAGCAATCGCCCAACATTCATTCAGCAAAGTGGAACTTGACACAGCGTTGCAGGAGCCTGCAGACCGGATGCCAGAGAACGGATGGCCTGGAAGGTATTTGAGGCAGCAGTAGGCATGGCAGAAAACTGCAGCCACCAAATCTTGCCATGTCCCATGCAGAGAACATGTGCCTGTGTCCTGTGCAAGGCACTTCATGACAGAAGCTGGGAGCTCGCACACCATGGACCCAGCCAATGAAGCTCTGCCTCGTTGAGGTGAAGAAGGTTCGGGATTTCGCTAGGAGTTGTAGGTTTTGTCCCTGTGAGGAAGGCGGAGAAGCCAGGATAAGACGAACAATACAAAATCAGAATGATGACAACAGCGGCCATCATCAATAAGAAGCAACCACATGGTATGTCCATGATCACACGCGGCAAGCCGAGCAACAGCTCTGGATGCGGAATCTGAGCATCCCCAGCTGGAAAAAGAAACTCTGGGCATCCCAGTCATTTCTGCTCAGTACATGGACATGCCTCTATCAACACCACATCCTGAATTCCCTTTCCTCTGGCACTTGTCACAAGGAGTGCCGCACCAGCTTGAGGTCTTCAGTGCCACGAGGGGCGCAGCCATGCTAGGCCTTGGAATGTGAGAGGTGTGCGATCTTGTGCGGCATACCACTTTCCTGGTGAGAGCAGCAACCTTTTGGAAGGTGACAGACATAGAAAAGAAGCCGACGGACGGACAAGCATGAGACTGGCAGTGTTCACCGCATTCACTCACCCCCCAAAGATCCCGAAGAAGGCAGCTTCTTTTCTAGACAGAGATAGCCGGGCTCCAGGCGGAGCGCCCGGCTCAGCCATGGCCGCAGAGGCCCGAGAGGGCCAGTTTCTTCTGGGCTAACTAGACGGCAGGTGGGGAGAAAGGATTCTGAAAAGCGATGCTACGTGCATCATGAAGACACGAGTTACAAAAAACGCGTGCAAAGGGCTGTTCTTGTTGGCTTGATCATCTGATGTTGCCCGTGACACTCGGATGTGACAAACGGGCACCCCTGTTCAAGAACCTGAAGACCACGAATATCGGGGGCGAGCAACTCTTTCGAAGCCAGAGTGACTTTTGCCATTCACTTGCTTGTCCAAGACTGTTTGTCGACATGCCTCCGAGAGTGCCGCGCCTAGACCTAGTGCAGAAAGCAAGGATGCCACTCGCAACTGACTACAAGTTCAAACTCATCACACCTTCTTTTCATCCACTCATCTCGTCTCTTGTCTAGCAAACAAAAACCGGCCACATGGGTAGTTGTGCAGCAGCAACAGCAAGAGCTAGTAGCATGATATCAGAAGACGTTCTCTGCTTCGAGTTTCAAGGCATGCTGTGGCCCGGAGACTACATAGAATCGAAGCCACGCATCATAGACATGTGTACAGCTATTTGCGAAACAGAAAGGCCATGGGCAGGGAGATCTATCTCACCAGCACTACAGACTGGAGACTGACTTTTCGCTGAGTGTGGTATTCCCTGGCCTGAACTGGCAATCGAAAAGAGTAGCACTTGGGATAGGATATAATGGGCATGTAAGCATATCACAAGATTGCGTCGTCCCTCCCCGCCCCCATCACGCTTCCCAAGCTCACGGAAGATGGCCCTTGGCTTTCAGTGGTGTCCATCCTGGAGGGAAGCATTGCATCAATGAACGGATCAGCAGGATTAGCAACACACTTCACTTGTCGTGCAGACATCGCGCGGCGGGTGCGCTTGGGAAAGAGATGAACTTCCTTCTCTTATTGGGCTAAGTAGAGCCTATGATAACGAGGAGTCAGCCCTCCCCCCAGTACACCGTCTTCAGGAAAAAACAGAAACTGCGAGAAGGCCTGGAGGGTGATGTCCTGACCCGCGTAGCCCCACCTTAGATCCATGAGCAGCCAACCTATAGATAGCTGTGCTGAAGCAACTGTTGAAGCCCTGTTGCGCATAGTCATTCAGATGCCTGAATTAGCAACAGAAAGCTAGAAAAGCATCATCCAGCCCTGTGCGGAGATTTGATGACGTGTCTGAAGGTCCTCTCAAAGACGCGCTGGTGTCGAGTACGTGTACTCTGTATCTTCCAAAGGTGACAGGCCCACCAAAGAAAGAGCACCCAAAATCGTGGCACTCCTGAACACATCATTCCCTTCTCTGAGATCTTCGAGATATTTAAGGTTGACGTAGAGATGAAGGAAAGCCCCTTTCGCTACCAGTGCATGATTCCAAATTATTGGCTCCTGCATCCCGGACCGATGCGTACGCCCATCCAAACATGCATAATTTACGGTTGCCCGATTGCACATACATGACAAGCTCCACCCCCAACATCGAAGAGTCCACCCTAATTGAGCCTAAGTCGCCTTGAGCATCCTGAAACAGGGATGCGCTAGACATGGTTTGTTCTGCACCAGAAGATGCGGGGCTGCAGCAAATTTCAGTATCTACACCGAATCTGCATGCATGTGCCTAGCTCGGCCATGGTGCTTGTGGGCACGACGGTGGCAGAGCTGGTGCGAGAAGTGATGGTGGTCAAAGTACACACCTCGTTGGGCTGTCCAAGCTTCATGAGGGTGATTCTCAAAACTTGCGGTACTGCGGCGGCGATCCATTCTACAGTTCGGGTGTTGGTGGTCTGTACGAACGAACCCCGGGTTTTCGTTCGCGCATTCTTGGGAACTACCCTTGGGACTTCAGGCAGACCTCACTACGACTACGACAGGCGCCCCTGCGTAGGCCCTTCAAAACAACTCGAAGGAGTGTCCATGAAAATGCCCAGGAGGGATAGAGTCAGTCCAAGGGTAGCTATGATATTTGGGATCGCGCAGTTTGGCCAGTTCGCATAATGCTACCAAGCGTAACTCTTGGGGCAGGCAGGGTCCACCAAAAAAAGGAAAAAGGTTATTAGCCGACACTCCTTCTGACAAGTCTTGTGTAATTGCCATGCCTTCCTGTCCTTGCAGTCAAGAATTTGCTCAGGAGGGGGTGTGCGTTGAGAATCTTGGGTTTCAGACTTTCATGCGAGGACCTTTGGATACCTGAAACTAACAGCTCAAACCTGAACTTGGCCTACACACATACATTGCATGCTGCAGAACCTTTCAAACCTCAAGGTCAGTCGTACAGAGGGGGAGCTCTAAACGCAAAACGAGAACCTCATGCTCAGGAACTTGGCATCTCTTAACCTGAGGCTTACAGCCAAGAAAATGCTAGGATCACGTTTTAAAGGCCTAGACAAGACCCGCCACTGAGCACATGGCCATAGTAGTAGTCATTGAAGTACTTCCAATACGCCTCGCGATCCATGAAGATCTCCATTGGCTCACGCCTGCACATCAAAGGACTAGAGAAATCGGACTGCTCGTTTCTGACGCATAGCCACAGCTTTCTTCAAAGGGTTGCTTCAACTATGTAATGGAACGCGTCCAGGCTACAGTTCCTCAAGCTCGCTAGTTGCGGGAAAGCAGGAGTCATACTAATTCTCCAGGTATATGAGAATCATCTTGGAACCAGAAACAGCTGACATTCCAATGATTGCCAATCTTGGGCTTATCTCAAATTAATGGTTCTTTTTCGCGTTGCGCAGAGTGGTTGGGTTCGAGGAACCGCGAAAGGAAACCAAGGTCTCCAGTGTGAAGAGACGAGATGGAACCACTAGCGGTATAGTCCCCCTTGAGTACATAGAACATGGTTCTTTCTGGGAGTCACAGACCACAGTACTTCTGGTGTACGTGGATATCATTGGTCCCTGAAAAACAAACGACCTTGAAGCAGGATAAGAGCTTCACAAGTCTCACCTCTGCTCCAGCCAGGTGTTGATGAGAACAAGGCTGAGCGGGACCTCAAGTTAGAACATGGTTGTGCGTCTCACAGCCATGGGAAACTTTTTGGCGCCCATGCCCCAGGATGCTAAGATTTGGTGGTCCGCAACGCAGACCTGAATGAGTGGAGGAAACATTCGGCAAATCGCTAACGCACAGCTCAGGAACCGCCTCAAAACGCACTGCAAGCATAGGATTCCCCAGATAACTCCAGCGAACCCAAAACTCGTGTCTCAACCTCCTGAACTTTTCTGGCCGGTAGCAGGGATTGAGGGAATGTAATCCATAATATATCATCCCCACATGATATACTCCTTTCCTCCCTACTAACCACCAGTAAGTAAAGCCCCATGTCGTGTGACCCTGCTCGATGGCTGGGGTCCTGTCTCCCACCATGACACACCAGACACCTGAGCAAAAACTGTGGATATGTAGGGATTTTATGGTAATTCTGAAAATAAAATGGAAGCTACTATTTAAGGTTTAGGGACTGGAAGAATGGAGATTGAGTTTATACGGGTGTTTAGAGTACAGGTGATCAATGGCTTGGGCTTGGGGTTTCAAGGGTTGAGGTTCAAAAGAGGGTCTGGAAACGAAGATGAAGAAAAAAAGTGGAGAACAAAATGGAAACCGAGGTAGATCACTGCGCAATTCCCAGGAAGCCTCCCGACATGCCTCAACGAGGCGGATATCCCTGTTAGGCTCGCTGAGCATCCTTTTCTGCAACCAAACTCAAAGGCCCAATTCTGGACACCAATCACTCCAAAAGTACTTTGCAACGAACCCACCCACCCACCCACTACTCGGACTGGTCGCTGGATGCTGTATGGCTCCTAAGACTATGAACCGTGAGCGAACCCTTGCGCTAACGCCTAATCAGCCCAGTGGTCGTGCCGAGTGATGGTGGCCAAGCAAAACGACTCATTCATGCAGAACCCCGTGCAACGCAGGTGTGGTAACTTGATCGTTTTCAGAAAAGCCCTCGTCGAACCCTGAACCCTAAGAATTACATCCGACGTCTCGACTACCATGCACAAAACACCGCAGCGTTTCCCAACAGGAGCCCGAGCGAGCTGGGAGCATGTTGTAGATGAAGCACTTGATGTACTCGGCAGTCGAGACCTGAGGCTTCACTCCTAAAGGGAGCAACTTCCACGCGATATACAATGAATGCCTCCACGCTAAAGCCCAACCGAAGCAGAACTAGGCTTCTAAGACTTGCGCAACTGCTCAGCTGGTAATTAGTAAACTGCCTTCTCTGACAGGCACTGACTGTTCGAATTTGATGCTTTTGTTCTTTGACGCTCTGCTGACGTAATGAAGCCAGACTGGACCGAAACATGCTCTAAGTTGCGAAATGCTGGCGAGTTGCAGTCTGGAAACGATCCTGCAAGCAAGAGATCTGAATCCGCTGCCCCTAACACTCTAAGCTCAATCGTTCAACCCTAAGACAGATATAACCTGCATAGCAACAGTCCCCAAGATAGATACAAAAACCTGCAAAGCAAGAGTCGAAGGCCAGGCTAGGCCAGGCCGAAGGCCGAGAGAGCGGCATGTGTAAACTGTGCGCGTTTCGTACAAAAGGTCAAGATGCACCCAGCCCGGAATGTCAGCATGTTGGTTCTTTTCTGCTTCGTCATGAAACACCCTACAGTAGTTTTCTTGCGCAACCGCGGCTTCCAGTTCTTGTCCACACCGTTTGCTTTCCTGCATTTTCCTGCACGTGCAGCCCATGCACGTGCGTTAGATGGCGGTGCTACGAGAGGCAGCACTTTCACAACTGCATAGTTTCGAAAGGCAATCCATGGGACCCTTGGTGAGAAGACAATGAGTTCTCTTCCACGGGCAACGAATTTATGGATGCCCTTTGCCTCAACGAAATCAGTGAACCGGCACAGCAGATCAGGAGTCATGCACGGCCTCAGCTGAGATCTCTCTTGCATACATGACATCCAAGCCTAGAAGTTTCCTTCCACTCCAAAAGAACAGCATCCTTATGGCCAGGATACTCCAAAACGCCCTTTTTTGCTGATGGCATCACAACCAGCTTCGTCTAAGCTTATATTCTTAAGTCTCAAGCCCGTCTCCATCCTCCCGTCCTGCGTGTTGAAATGCTTGTTCGGGTCGATCGTAGGATTGTGAATGCCGCCCACAACCCAACCAGGAGCGTACATGGGGCCCCTTCACAGCTCAGACTTGCAGCAGGCTCGGCATTTTCCAATGCTCACACTGGTTCTTTGCCAGAATACCGTGCACGAGGAATCCGAAAGAGATTACCTACAATGGCAACGAGAACTCAGGGCTTCTAGCCATGGTGCAACTGACTTATTGATGAACTCAAATCCAGCCCTTGCAGTGAGTGTGAGAGACACAGCTCAAAAGCAGCAGGTGGAAAGAGAACATAATGTAGGGGTTGTCACCCACACAACACAAACAGCAACCAGAGTGCCATGTGCTGATGCGCTTTTATGAACGGTCCCCTTTTGCCTTTGCAATGCTGCCGGATCCCTTTCATGTGAAACACAGATTGCTACTGCCATGCCTGCACCCTTTCTTCCATGCAAGTAGCAGGCTTGCCTGATAGGGTTCGTGAGGCTCCAGAAGTGATACGAACCGCGCCTGGCACTAAATCTTTCCATTACATTGAGAAGTGTGGGCACGTAAGAGGACCGGTTGGTATGTAAGGCGGCGCTGGTGTTGAGACATAGTATCTGTCTTGAAAATAATTGCCATGCTTATTGCTTAATCTACGGTAGTGCGGTTTTCCGGCGAACATCTTATGTTCGACTGCTGCACCCCTCGGGGCGTGGCATGTTGCCCTTGAGGTGTCCAAAGCTTTAACAACAGCACGCAAGTTTGAGACAGACTCACCCCTCTCTCTGATTACAATCCAGCCGGGATGCATCCAGCCATGCGGGCCCATAACCTGGCTGTCGCGAGGGGGCTTCTTACTGTTGTTATCACAATGTTCCATACTACTGTTTCTAGTACTACTTTTCTACCGTCAGCCTTCTACCAGCTCATGAGCGTTGCCTGCTCTTGTTATGATCTGACACCACCTACAGAGGTTTGTGGCCTCACTCAAGATCTGATTGGGCGCAGCAATGCTGGACAGCCATTCAATGCTTGATTCTCTAGCAAGGTACGACTAGTAGCACGGCAGTCTCCAATCTTAAAATTTGAGACAGTCAGGGATCTTTGGGGGAGCCTTGTTAGCATGCTTCTTGACTCTGTATCGCGAAGTGCCTGATGGATGAGGAGCTCCCTATTCTCGCAATCCACTTTGTTACTGATGCTTCTGCTGTTCCAATTCGTGTTGCAACACTACTTAGGATCCGCAGTGTGATGGTTGCAGCATTCCATGCCTGACTTCATGACTTGCGCGCGGGGCCACGCCTTCTCGCTGGTCTGCGGGAAATTTGGACCAATCGGCTTGATAGGACCTGGCCATGGAAGAACTACCAGGGACCTGAGAAAAGAAGAGACGTGCTGATCCCAAAGCAGAAGAGACCCCGAAACCGACGCTACAGCTGCAAGACTTGCGTGCGAAGTACTGAGAATTTTCAGGTCCCTACTCCACCAAACAGTGCCACCTTCAACCTCCGCCTAACGCCTGCAAGGATAATCTAGGCGTAGCAAAACCTCTTCGAGGTAGGGACTGCAAAAGGGGTTGTTACGTGATCCCTGGCACCTTTGGCCACAGCGCCGCGAAGTGGCAGCAGTGCCTGGCTCCTGGAGGCCCAAAAGGCGCTTGAAAATAGATTTGCAAGGATCAGATTGTGATAGTGACGCCTCGCCCATGGAAGAGGGGAGCTCTTGTTTTTAAATGGATCTTCACGCATTTGTTGGGATACTGTTTCGTCATTCTCGTTGCGCTAATCTTGCTCCCATGCAGGCCGAAAACCTCCACCCTGCCAATACTGTAATTCTGAACCTTGACACCTGAGCACCAAGCCTTTGGAATCCCAAACACCAACGTCCTCACACGTGCAAGGCCTCACCTTGCCGTGCCGCGTCGAAGGAGTCCCGTCATCAGCACAGAGGGTGGCCACCAGCCTCAATACTGTCATCACCGTCGTCATCACTATCATCACAATGGTCATCATCACCATGCCACTACACAACCTTGTAACCAATGCAAGTGGATGATTCTGGTATGCGTACTGACTGTTGTGGGCGGCGTCAGTGATTGTGGCGCTGGAGCAGGCCGCAGCTGGTGCAAATGATGATGGAATTGTGAAGTCATGGCCGCAGTACGTTGCAATAGCATGCCGACAGTACAAATGCAGGCTTGCGCGACAATTGGAACCTACAATTTTCACCACTCAGCAAGGTCTGAAAACATCAGACCTCCGTCAAGGATCTTTCGGAGCTTGTCCAACAACAATGGTGGCAAGAAGTGATGTTGTAGTTTTCAACGGAACACCGACATATCCAAAAGCTCGAGACAAGAACACCATCCAACTTGAAGCCTTCTAACAAAAAAAGCAAGGAAGTGTCAGAGAGGCAGTGCTGCTGGCTAAGGCCAAGGCTGGTCAACGTGACAAGTTGCACGCCCTGGAACGCGTCTGAGCCAATGAGCAGAAAAAAGCCCGGCGACAGTGTGCTGAGACTGATCAATTCGTTCTCAAGGCCCAGGACAAACCCCGCAAAAAGTCTGGAACTGCGTTGGCCTGGGTATCACGTCTCAAAATCACAGAAGATCCTGTTTCTGCGCGTCTGTGACAATGGTCCGAATTTGCTATCTGTGCAGTCAAACGAGTCCGTTCCCCATACTGGCAATGATGTCAAGAGGAAGCCCATGGCAGTATGAGATCAGCCAGACGCAACCATTGCACATGTAAAGCCAACCATACCCTCTGCGATGATCACTACTACGGACGATGCGACTGCTAGTACACGAGGGTTGAGGGGGTGTGTTGTCAGTTGCTTCTATCATTCACGTTTGTTACAACCGTTTGAAGAGATTGCGCTCACTATCTACCATCGTGGGCGCTGAGTGCCCCTGAATGAATTCATGAAAATCCATGCGAGACTCGAGACATTTTCGTGCCGAGTCATTTCAAGCTTGATGCATGCCATAACCTTTCCAGAAGAACATCTGACACCTTGCAAAACCAAATGTGAACACTTTTGTGGCTACATCCGGCATTCAATAAGTTCTGATCTTGAAGCCTCGAGAGGGGTGAAGCCAAAGCTAAACGCACAGATTGAGTACTGGCCCCAAGCCTTAATAGTACCTCCAAGTCGTCAGCCCAACAACGACTGTTGCTGTAGCAGCAGTATACCGTTTTTGAGATTCCTGGGTGATACAAGTTGACTCTTCTCCAACTGGAAGCATCACACAGCTCGAAACCAACGTCAGCAGTGCATGCTTTTCTTTGTGACAGCAGACATCTTTGGCTGCCAGCCTACTCGGCCTACAGCTGTCCAGCGCGTGTTCTCCAAAGCCGCCAAGACCCTTCTAATTGCTGAGGACCATCTGGTTGCTACATGATAGAGAGTGGTAGGCATATTTGACAGATCACCCTAGGGCCTCTGCTTCAGCTAGTTGAAAGATGGTTCTTCCTCAGACTCAGAGGGGCTTGGGAGTCTCTGCGTCTCTCGGCGGGGCGTGCCAGTTCTCTTCTTGAATGGCTTCGTGAACTGCACGCCAGATGCACTGCAGATTGAGAAAAGCCTCGGTGCCTAGTCGACGAAAGAAGCAAGGCACCAGTAATGGCAGCATGTCAGTGGATTGTTCTCCTTGCTCCGGGGGTTTCGATTTCGTCCCATGGAGAACCCTGGTAGCAAAGACCCGACAATACTAATGCCTCCGCATGATGACAAACCCTGCCTTCCAAATCCGACTGACTCACTGGCATGCCTGGGTGCTGAGCCTTTCTCCCACGGCAGCCAGGATCAATCTTCTGACGACTCGGAGCTCTCTTGCTGTACATCCTCGTCACTGTCGTCCCACTCCATGGCATCTTCCACTGTCTTCTCCAGGGTGAAAGTGCGGATGAGGTTGTCAAAGCCATCCTTATTTAGCAGCTGGGTCAGGTTGTGGCAGCCAGGTCAAATTTGGTTGCAAGAGGCGGCGCACTAGACAGACAAGCACGTGGACAAGCAGTGGCAGTCCGAGTGCAGAATGGTCCAGGCCACGCAGCTCAAGTGAAAATGCAGCGCTGATTGCAAAAAAACGTTGAATAAAGAGTCTCGCCGCCAAAATTACCCCATTTCAGTAGAAAGCACGCAGCCGAGAAAGATTTCATCATCCTGAACTTTTCTGGAAAGCGTCCGAGATGAGCTTGCACGGCCCAGAACAGCCAATTGTTGACACGTACATCCGCCTTTGCAGAGCTCAAGAAGAATGCGACTCCGAATAGCAGTGAGAGTGGGCATGATCCTTCTCCACATACAAATTCTAAAGTCAACTTCAACACCATCACCACTAGCGTTATCATTGGAATGATGCTTTGCTAGCATCTAAAAAGCAACAGTATCCATGAGAGTGCTGATGAAGGATTCTTGAGGAAGAGGCTGGCCCCCTGCCCGGCAACAAAAACAGCAGCGAAGGAGCATCGCAGCTTCAAAACTAAACTTTATGCTAAATGTGGCTAGGATACCATCCGGCCCGCGCCCAAAGCACTTCCAAGCCAGTCAAGCTATGCCAGGCCAGCAGCTGAACTTGGCTTTGCGGCGGTGCAGGACATGTTGGCATCTCATTCTGGGGATCCCTCTTTGGGTTGTTACACTCATGGTTTCTTGGACATGCAGTCTGGGCACTTCTGCTGAAGAGGGAGCAATTTTTCGCAACATGCTCAACACAACCGTTGGAATATTTGCCTTTGCCTGGCATCTGACCCAAGCACTCTCAGCTTGAAAATTCCCAAGCAACGCACTCGGATTTCCAAGCTCGAAACCGTACTCATGTCCTTCTTTCAAGGCGCGTCTCCCATCTCTGGACACAACCACCGCATGCCGCGTGGCTGGCATGGCCTGGCGCTTCGATTACGGCTGCATGCCTGCCCTTTGCTTGGAGATGGACATGTCAGCATTGATCGACAGAAAGTCATCTTACTGTAAACCTAATCGCACGCGAGCCAGTGCTCAGGAAAACAACATGTTTCCTGCAAGCAATGTGTCTTTCTGAAAATACCTAGGAAACGTGTAGGTCATTGTTATACGTGTTCAGCGCATCTTGCCTCCCTTACATCAAGGCATCTCAACCTGTTGTGAATAATACGGTGCAGCTTGGAGACGACTTTGTATTAAACAGCTCAAACAAGCAAAGTATTGAGAATGCTGATGCGAATGCCATACCAACAAAAATTCGGAGGAAACGCGAATCCGAGCCGCAGCGGAAATGATTTCTCCAGAAGCCACTTTCGACCTCAGATAAGGTGCACTATGTAGGCTTTTAGATCTCGAAATCTGGGCAAGTAAGAGGATCCTTGTCGTGATGATCAAGGCAGCATGGCGCAAGGCACCCATTTTTGTAAGCTACTTGGCTGCAGAACCATCTCGAATTCAGCCAGAATGGGGTCTTAAGCTGGGAAGAAGGCAGGTCGGCTGGCGAGCTTTGTGCGAAGTAGATGAGGTGCTTCAAGAGCCCGCAAGCGCCATGGAAAGCATAGCTCTGTTGTTATTCTTCTTCATCATCCTTCTTGCTTCCTGTTTTGCCGTGTTATTCCTCTTATGTGTCCTTGTTATTGGTATTTCTTATTCTTGGTGGTGGTGGCGGTGATGGTAGTGTATCATCATTGGGGCCATTCTTCGTTGCAGAGGTAAGATACAAACAGGAGACGCACATAAGATGCGTTGCATACATCATGCGCCCTATGACGCATGTGCAACATGCACAACCTTTATCACCCATATTGACAGCCATGACTTTCATTACAATCACACTCGACAAGGACCGCTTTCTGCAGCAGCTTTGGGGTGGGTCCCGATGTACCACGTTTAGCTGAACTTGGTATGCCATGTCGGTAATTAACTGCATCGTACAAAGTTCATGAGTTTTTGCACACAGCGCAATCAAAGTCTTGAATCTGAAGGACGACCCTACATGCCAGGAGATTGGCTACATGGATGAATGCATCCGAGGATCAGCGCGCGGCAGCTGCCACCGCAAAGCAGTGCCACGACGCCGTCTACTCCACCCACAACCACCTCTGCGGCACTTGCAGCTATGCTCGGTGTCCAGGACGACCGCATTGGCAAGAGCAATTCAACTCGAACATTGTAAAATCGTAACTGGAACTCATCTTCAAAGGAAGCCTCGATAAGATGTCTGATAATCGAAACCAAGCTAGACATCATATGAGGACCCAGGGCACCGTGCTGGCTACTAATTTGCTTGGAGTTCGTAGCATCCGCGAGCTGCGTAGAATACTAGGCTTCATGGCCAAGACGGAACACCAGTAGAAATTGTTTGGGCTACCATTCTTGCATATTCTGCAGGCGAGGGTCATAGTTATGATTGGTGATCGTCACCCTGAATTCCTACCTTCTTGGCCTGGCGGCCCGGTCAGCACTTTGGACCAAGAGGAGGGCATACAAATCCTGAACCCCCAAGGCCTAAACTTGAGAGTTCGTAAACAGAAGGGTAACCTCTGCGCAGCCCCGACTTAAGGCCTGCATAGTCTCTGCAGTCAGAACTGTCTTTGGCCAGCTTCTTGTCTCCAGCGCTTCTCGCAGAGGCGCCTGCAAAGCAGAAATGTTCAAGCATCAGTATGATGGGGTTCCTACTGCTTTAGACTTTGAATGCGTCCTCTGAACAAAGAAAAAAGAGAAAGCCTGGGCTCCAAATGAACAATTCTTGAAATCTGAGGATCCCTGTAGGGCCCATCTCAGGTGCGCAAAAAGCTCAACATTGAAACTTGCATGCTAAACTGGGGTACCCCTTTCTGCCTTTCACAGCTCACATTAAACCGCAGGCCTCACCTTCCGGAGTCACAAGTGCGGGTAATGTCTAGTCTTTGCTGTGGCTACGCCAGCTGCTGGGGCGTTGGTCCATTCAAATCCATTCCAAAGCAAACTGCGTATGTCTGTATGAAGAAACAGCGCTTGCAAAACAGAATTCAAACTTCAAACAGGCTGTGCCCGTGCTGCCACGACAGCTTACGATTTGTAGAGATACGGCGGCTGTTTTGTGGCTGAGGAGCCCTCGTGATCCGCTGTCATGGTCTGAAATCCTTACACTGCGCTTTTTATGGATTTCCTTCAAATATCCGACCTGATCTCTGCGTTGATTCCCGCAAACATCCTCGCTTCATCCCCCTTTTGTCCATGAAGCACTTACCGGATCAGCCAAAACTCAAACATAGTTCATAGCAGCATACACTCCCGCCCTGTACAGGCTCCAGGATGCAATTTCCCGATAAAAACCTATGTGAAAGCCGCAAGGAAAAGCTAGTCAATAAGGCTCCTCCATGAAGACCCCAAGCGAGGCGCCCGCCACCTTGCAGCCAGCTGTTTCATAGTTACTTGCACGTAAGGACCATGAGGTTGAGGGTTGAGGTCTTGAGACTATAACCCAAGTGTTGCAGGTGTGGGGGGGTCGTCTAAAGAGCCTGGCATCCTCTTTACCGGGGTTATGGTCCTTTTGCAAAACTTGCTTCTTGCCTCACCACCTCTGCGCTGCATGGATACTTCACTAGCACATATACACCTGCACGCACTAGTTGAGAATAAGGTTCTGGGGTGAATGACGAGTATGCATCGTCAGCTCTCGTTTAATGTGTTGTTCCCAAGAATTATGTCGTTGGTAAGATGGTTGTGATGACACAGACCCTCAAGTTTGGCTCTTGTATACTTATGTCATTTGACGGGCACAGCGTCCATGTACTGAAGCCACTCGAGTGACCATTTTCGGAAGTGGCCTACTGCATCAGCCAAATTTTGCAGCATTGGAGTGTGTCAGCATTGCTGTCTGGGACGGGTGCGGGTACATAATGAGATCTCGAGCTTGTAGAGTACTTATGTCCCACTCCCCTTCCTGGGGACATCTACGTAAAGATTCATACGAGCGAAGAACTCTTATCCTGCAAGCCGTGAAGCCCACATGCAAGGATGGAACTGAGGGGGCGTTGCTAAAGCAGATCGGAGCTGCCTGAAACAACCCTGCACCCCCCGCAAATAAAGCGCTATGAAGTCCCATGTGATGCCAAAACACTTCACTACTGTACCTCATAATATAGGCAGGCCTGGCAAGTAATCTGCTTTAGGATCGTGACAATGGCTGACGACTCCTTGCAAGGACTGTCACATCGCTCGAAGTTGGGCGCGTGTGCAATTCAGTTCACGGTCTGGGGCGTCGTAGGCTTGAGTCCAAAAGTGTTGGGCTTGCTGCTGATCGCTTAGACGCCGAGTTTCAAGACTAGTCTGTGCAAGGGTTATCTGCGCCCTGGTTTCTCGAAGTCCTGTCCAAACGTCATAGTTAGGAGTCAAACAGGATATGGTCTCACCTCACAATTTAAAGGTAGCTTTGCACGAGGCTTTTTGACTAGGATCCTGCAGTTTTACTTGTCAAGACTCTCGTGCTTACCATCGTTATCACACTGTTGCTAACACTGCTACGCACGCAGGATATGAGCAGCGCCAACAACTAAAGTGGGCATCGTAATCTTCATCATACTATCAGTATCACAGGCCAACAACAATGATACAATCAATAGTAGGCATGACGCACGGAAAGCAGAGCAGACATAACAGCATACCATGACCTGCCAAAGGCCCTGCAGGCCTGGGCGGAGATTGACAGCTCTACCTTTGGCAAGCCAAGGTCTTGGGCTTCACGGCAGGGGTCAAAAGCTACCATAGTCAAGAAACACAAGGCGGAAGGCTGCATGCCTTCAAGGGAAATCTGAGACGGTGCTTTACAAAACATATAAGGTAACCTATATGTCCACCGGTTTGGGCAGTGCGAGATCTAGGCATCTCAGGTAGGCGTCTGGCATGGGCGCAGATGGAGAGACTTCTCACGAAGTCGCAGGGAGGAGGGCTTGGAGAATAGATTATTTCGCAGACGTCAGAAGTTGCTTCGAGTCTGCGCAGGATGCCGCTATGATGATGTAACGTGCTAAGACAGAGGTCAACATGGCATGATTCTCCCTTGCGGATAGAGACAGGCTTGAATTTGGGCAGTCCTCAACCCTCGAAGACTCATTGGACAGTACTGTGTGCTCACCACGGGAGGATGTTGATTACCCCAAACAAGTGAATGTTGCCTCCTTGGATCCCTGAATGAGCTGCAGCCTGGACACATCCTACATCCATCCCCTGAAAGCCACGTGACGCCACATGGTTGCAAAATTCTGTCTGCGCATCGGATTCAAGCGGGTCACGGCCCAAGTTCAGTCGCTCAAAGAAGGGGAAGCCCAAATCCTGGCACCAGAACGCATACCCCCAGAAAGAGTCCAAGGTCTACGACGTCTCATCCCTTCATCCGAGCTGCGACACTGAGATCGGCCGTGGCCAGCACGCGAGCCCGACGACCATCCTCCAGCTGAGCAGCAAGCTCGAGGTTACATAACAATACAATGACAACAGAAGAGGTGGATGTAATCGTAGTAGCCGCTGCGGTGAAGCAGGGGTGGTGGCGGTGGCTGTAGCTGCCTTGCGAATGGTGCTGGAGCAGTAAGCTGATGTTCCCCAGCAGCTTTGAGGCACATGAAAAAATGTGCTACTTTGCCCGTCATGTTCCACTTGATCCCAATGGCTCGACAAAAACGTCTCATGTCAAAGAATATCTTTTGAACTGCTTGTTCTGGCTTAGCAAGATTAGACGCAGCCCGACTTGCCTCACGACAACCTGCACCTCAACCATATCTACGCGGCACTTGCATTTACACTCTCAGAGACCCCCTGTTACTGTTGCTTTTCCTTTTGTCACTTGTTGCGCGACAAGCCCAAAACTGAAACCCGCCGAAGTCAAGCTGGATGTCCTCCGCGACGATTCGAAGGCTGCGACAGGCCCCTCGAACAGAGCGGTCAGACCGCCAACACGCGCTTCGAGGCTGCTGCTGACTGCTGCACATGTGATGAAAATGAGATGGACAAAGAGAAGAGACATGTGGAACTGTGGAACTGTGCTTCAGGAGGGCAGCTGTGCTGCTGTGCTTCGGCTTAAACAAAACGGAACACTTCAGGCAATTCAGGCCTGGCAGCGCTGCCGTGCACTCCGCCCCGCCGGCTAAAGTCCAGAGAAAAAGGTGCTGGTCCTGAGATGATCCACGACACAACGAGAGAAGGCCTCTGCATAGGAGACTGCTCCTGAAAACTTCTACAGAAGGAGCACCACTGCTCCCACATCAAGTCCATTCTTGCAGCTTGAGTAGAACTTGCCTGTGCGAACAAAGCCCTGCTATGTGCCAGTCCCCGGAGGAGCAGACTGCACATTGCAGCAAAAGAAAGTAGTAGAAGACGACAGGAAGAAGGGAGAAGAACAAGACAACAGAAGCAGCTACTTGTAGTTAACCTGCAAGCCAGAGATCCAGGCTTCCCGAAATTCCAAATCTGGCCAGAGCTCCGTCCTGGGAACAGCTAGCGAGGTTTGCCTCATCCCTGTCTCCGTTCTGCTCGGCATTCGGGAGAGGAGACTTGGGGTGGAAAGGATTTTTTGCGGCTGTCGGATAGGCGTAGAGGATTGCCACACCTCACGGTGAACCCCGGCTGACCGTGGCTTCAAGCGACAAAAAACGCAAAAGAGCGGACGAACACCTTTCTTAGTATACCTCTTGCTGCAATATCGGCTTCCTTTTCGTGCGATGCCGTTTTCTTCAAACAGGTTGCCGTTCAGTCCTTGAAGAGGCCCACGGCCCGGACAGAGTCAGCATGCCCTTCGAACCTAACATTCGGGTGAGTGAAGATACATCGCAGGCTTTGGATACGTACAAGAAAACACTTGCATGTGGAGATCGAAGAACCCTCTGTGACGGCACACGAAAATCAACTAAGGTTGAATTCGGGTGAAGTTTGAGAAAATGATTGGCGGCAGTGGGCCGAAGTCCTGAACGCAAAATCCTTTTTTCGCCTCACCAGAGACCGTCGCTGTCCTTCGTAGCTTCCAAGCAAGTGTCAGAGCAGGGGTCGAGCGCATGCTTCGTGTGTGTTCCCTCTTGGTGGCCGACGCTTTCGGCACTATCTCCATTACGAGCAGTTTCCGTCCAAAAAGAGATGCAAAAAGGTGGATACTTGAATGCTCTCTCAAATGTACTCTCTCAGGGATGGCTGTTGCTGTTTTTTGTTGGGAACGGATTCTGAGTGATTAGATACAGTCAAATGTGCGCGCTCATGGAACCGTCTGCTATGGGGACTTTCGATGGTTTTGCTGAAGATGAGCATGATTATAATCGGGGCATGGTGCTCTGGGAACATGGGAAGCGTATGCGCTCGAGGATAAAAACTATTAGGGGTTGGACATGGATACCCAAAAGCAAGTATGCAAAACAGCGAATGATTCATGCTCACACCTCCATGTCTGTTCGTGCTGCGCAGGCCACATTGGGAAGCATTTGGCGGAATCACGTCTTTGTTCGTGAGCACTGCGTAGGCGCCAAGAACAGCGACAAGCGTAGGACTTGCAACAATCCCAATGACCACTGTACTATAGGTGATGGAACCACAGGAACACAATCAACAATATTGTTCTGACAAGCGTGCCAATGGCAGCGCATGAGACGTGACAAGCATCATAAGCATGATGTTGCTGTGCGAGAGGCTTCCGCAGCGCAGTCCCATCTCTGCTCCAGAGCCGCACGGAGGCATCGCGAGGGCGTCGGCCGTAGTAGCCTGCTCAAAGATCTGGTGGGAAGCATCTGTCCGGGCCTCGTTGGGGCTTGAGCTACCCTCCAGCTAGCTTTCCACTTCTGAGGGGTCAATTCATCAGCTGTTGCTGCACAATCGCATGTTCATGATTCATGTCACCTAGAAAACCCTCAGCTCAAGCTTGTCCATCTGACTGATTGGCCTGGATCACCACTCCCCGACAGGACGTGCTCAAGGTTCAGGGAGATTGCGACCACCTCAGTTCTTCCCGTCTCAGCGTGAGTCTCAGGAAAAGCATGCATGCAACATACTCGTGCCCTCCCCACCAGAAACCGGTTCTTGTCCGTGAAGCCACGCGGCTACAGAGCTAATGTAGGGCTCCCACCTCATCATTGTGGCGACCACTGAACGAATAATGCTCGCCGGTCGCCCGATTAAATGCCTTCCCAGGCACTGTTGGAAAGGCATGATAATCTTCAAGTACATGTCGACAATCTAGCAACGGGGCTAGTGCCCTTGTCGGTTACAGTGCTGTCATTCAAAGGGATGCCTGGAGTTGTCTTAAACTCCTATATGCCTGGACTGCCATGATTGTAAGCAGGCACCCCGCAAATCCAACCCACACAGATGCCCTTTCGCATGCGACATGCAAAGCAACGCCCACATGAGCCTTTCGTCCATAAGTCCCAGTGAACACTACGAACCGTCCTAGTCGTTTGCACTCACTGCCTCAAGTGCTCCATTGAAGAGTCCAGCAACCAGAAGCTCATCATCGCACGCCCAACAGCGCCTCAAATTTTGATAAATGGAGACACAAGTTCTGCCTGAAAGCCTCAGTGCGGACAGGAAGGCCAACAACAAACTTGACGGACTTTGCCATCTTGGGTACATCAAAACATGTGAATTACACAGAACCGTCATTCCGTCCCCAGGGTCTGGTCTGAGCATGGCGCACGAAGCTAGGGAAGGGGATCGCCTCCTGAAGTCCTTGTCTCCAGGTCAGTTTCCAAGAGCAAGCAAATCTTCACCTCGAACCATAACAAAACTCATGGGCACTTGTGCCTAGGTTCTGGAAAACATGCAAATGTCGCTGAAAGAGAACTCTAGTCTTGGCATTTGTAATCCAACAATGGACTGAGGACACGTGCAAACATGCATGGACCCCTCGTAACAACTTGAGGCTTCTTGATATCAGGGGCAACTGTCGGCTCCTCCCTTGGGTAGGCTCCTTCCTTGTGTAGTATTACGGGCCTAAAGGGCCTCTCGTGGGGGCTCACCTGCAAAGGAGACGTTCAAAGTGACCAGTTTTGTCAAGAGACGCAAGGCGCCTAGACGCCACCTTGCCTCACGAGGCTCTGAGTTCGCGGACATGCTGAGGGACAACTGGTTCAAAACGTGTAGAATGACTGTAGAGCGTAGAATGACTGCAGAGCTTCAGGCATGGGGTCGTGCTGGCAAGCCCGTCGGTAGGCTTGCAAATCCGCTCAAGAAGAAGTGCAAAAAGTGCCATGGGCTTGCAGCGCCAGAAGAAGCGTACAACATTGTCAAACGAAACCATCAAGTCCCAAGCAAGAAACGCCCTCTGCATCCCCAACAGCTCCAATTGACACCGCCAGTCCTTGCAGTCGGCTTCTGCTTTCAGGGCATCTGCAAAGTGACCCGGCCAAACAGCCTGCAAGTGGAATGCGCATATTTATGACTGCGACTCTGATGCTTCGTTTAAATGTCTTGATGAAATTGAATGGCAAGATTGAAGGCCTTCTGATGAGAATAGAGAGATGAGAAAATGGCCGAGGTGTAGATGGTCATTTCTCAAAGGGTCTCCTGGCATGCCCAACATCAAGAAATCCTGTTTCTAGGGTCAGTAGGAGGTCAGACTCGGATGCTGCTGAGGACATCCCAGGATACTTTGATACTGCACAGCTGACACAAGGACACTCGCCAAGACAACGAAGAAGAGCCACTCCGTATGCAGTAGACCTGACCCGATATTCCGGTCCCTGCAGCCAGCAATAGGCTCTTCCACCATTCAACCGCTATAGCTATATGATACTACGGAGGATGGAGGACCTCTTGCACACCATGGATGCCTCAACTTCTACAGATCCCATTGCCAATTGCCGTGCAAGATCTCCTCCTCCATCAACAAAGCCCCATGGAATCTCCCAAAAAGAGTTTCCAAACGCGGGGCCCCACATTTGGCAAAGAGCACGAGTTTGAGGACCATAGCAGATTTTCCTGCAGCCCCTTTCGGCACTGTGCTCCTGCCTTGTCACGTGCTTTCTGTACGAAACGCCAGCGGAAGAGTTGCTGCCAGACAGCTGCCTCTAGCACCAGAAATTCCGGTAAGGGCGCTTCGAAGGTCTTCTGCTCTGGGGCTTGAGCTCTCACAAGAGACTACTCTGGTTGCGGGCTTTGGGCGTATCAAAGGAATATCAGGGGCTGATTGAATGGAGATTTAGTGAAGCTTGTTTCATGCTTTTGCCGGGGGACGCCGTTTGCCATGTGGATAATTATGCCGGAAGTTTCACTTGGGGTTGTTCGCAGGAAGGGGTTCAAGCACAAGTGCGACTGAAAAAAGGTCCCCGTCCACCAGGGTAAGTGCTCACCGCGAAGCCCTAAAGACGTAGCACCATAAAAGGGCTGCCATCCAAAGCAACCCTCGCTGCATCTCGCTCCCATCCCTCCTGAACACTCAATCTGGATGCTGCATTTACAGGACACCAGAAAGTGACACATCCCGAATGATCCCAGCCTCTGCCACCTGCTTTCGCCAGGTGGTGCTGGTAGTTCTCAGAGCCAGGAGAGAGGGGACCTGGGCACCCAAGCAAGGGCACTGAGTTATTTCTAAGCGTTTGCTTCCTGGAGTCTGAGAACCGTTTCCGAAACTGGTACAATCAATGTGGATCCTGACTTATGGTTAAGTCGACACAATCCCAAATTCAAATTGGGACGCCCCAAATTCCTTCTTGCCGCTTCAGGGAAACCGTAGAACCTGCGCCACTACAGGTGCTCGGGGCAGGTCAGGGTCGTGGTGGAGGAGCTGGAGGCAGCGATAAGGGCGGGGCAGGGGAAGTGGTACTTGCGTCCAATTATGTCCAGTTC
The DNA here is from genome assembly GCA_905231905.1 of Symbiodinium pilosum. NCBI lineage: Eukaryota > Dinophyceae > Suessiales > Symbiodiniaceae > Symbiodinium > Symbiodinium pilosum. The sequence goes on along the minus strand of CAJNIZ010024113.1, from coordinate 79,060 downwards.
ATCATCGTCGTTGCCGCTGCCAGCGCCATCGTCGTGGTCCTCGTCGTCTTCGTCGTAGGAGGACCCCATAGTCTTACTAACGTAGTAGTCGTGACAGCAGTGACAGGGGTGGCAGCAGTGGCAGCATGGAGGTTGTCTTCGACAGCGGAGATGGTGGCTGTTGTTCATGAGAAGAATTGAATGTCAGCATACAAACAACAAGAATATTGCCTGAAACAACAGCTGCTGCAGCTAAAAAAAAGTATTGGTAGAGAATTAGGTCCAAGAAGCACGGAGGTGGCCGGTGACTCGCCCGAAGCGCTCCTACGCGGTCATGCAAAGCAACGCCGAGTTACCTTACGCAATCCGATAAGGATTTTGGAGGATTTCTTGGTAGTCATTCTAGGGCGGTTTCGGGTGTATCTTTTGGGGCTCCTGCTTTTCAAGACCATGACTGCTTGCATCCCGTTCTCCAGGACATCCAGCGCCACATCCAACGACGCCAAGGCAGCCATGCGGCAGCCCAACGAAGCAATTGGAGACGTGGTTTCAGTTCGTTGTTTGGCAAGTTCAGGTGTTGGGTCTGGTCATTTTCCTTCGGAGCTTCGAGATGCAGCTGTAGTTGGACTCACAAGGCAAGAGTCCATCTTCAGGTTGCTGAGTGGAGGTGATGTTTGGTTGGCCTCACGGTACTGGGAATAGAGTCAAGGTGGTTAAGCAATGGATTCCGTGCGATCTTGGTCAACTCCTACTTCGTCCATCGAGGCTGCCAAGCAATGTTGTAGGAAGCTTACTTTGGCGGCCTGGACCCGCAAGGGCTCTGGAACTTGAGTTTGGGAGCCATCCCTTCACGTCCGTTGGCGAGGACTGTCAGCCCTTTTGAAGAGCAGACTGCATGAACACGATCACAGTTGCGAGCATCAGTCCGATCAAGCTCCCTTAAAGCCTGGCAACTTGACTACCTAACAGCTTTTGTGGCTTGTCTCACACTGAACAAGCATTGTTTCTGCAGTTCTGTTCGCTCTTAGTCTTTGGAAGACTCAGGCATCCTGATCTTCAAAGAGGTCTATGAGAAGATGAAACGGAGCTAGCCGCTCTGAATGCAGCTGCTCCAGCAGCTTGCCAATAAAGCAAGCTTCTATGCGTTCGGAGTGCAGTCCAAAGCTGACGAGCAAGAGGAGAGCTACAGACGCAAGCAACAATGCGACGACATCCTGAACTGAAAAGTAGGCAGTTCTGCTCTCAGGTTGTGAGTTTCTCTGCAACTCTCCTCCTCTGTACATGTCAGCTCCGCATCATTGCACGAAAGGCCCACTGCACGTCGTGGGCCCTGAGCCGGCCAACCTGCAGTGGTCTGATGAATCTACTCCTGACAGGAATTTGCCTCCAGCGTAGCTAATGCGCAAAGTCGAAACCTGACAGCCTTCTTGAGAACCCATGCGACCAGAAGCTACATAGATGTTTGAAAAATGATGATGGAGGGTTGCTAACATTACATCCGGCAGAGCGCTTCTCAAAATCCCAGGCAGGAACCCCAGAAACACCACTATAACAGGCCTCGCTTTCTACTCTGCGAGCGAAGCGCCGCCGCTTCGCCTGACGTCCAAAGCAGCCTGTGACCGATGCAAGGAGTGACGAATGGGGTGGGATGTCTCTAACAAGCAGCACTTTTTGACAATGTGAGGTTGGTTCACGGTGGTGGGGGATTACCACATCGGCTGCAAAAAGCTACAGACACAATGTGCAATTTTGGCAATCGGGATCTACCATGCCATTGCTGGTGACACCTGCATAACTCATTTCTATAGTCTACAGAAGTCCTGTGCAATGTAAGACGTACACCTGCTCACGCCTGAATCTGGGGCCGAATGTGCCTCCACCTTGATCCAGGTCGACCTGCATTGCGACGCAGTTCTCAACATCGGGACAAAACAAAGACAAAATGCCACAGGTCATTATAGAAGAGTTGTGTGCTAATCTTACTATCATAATGATATCCGTGGGAATAGACACAGAGATGACCCCCATGGTAACACTGAGAAGAAGAATGCAGGTGCAAGGCTCTGCAAAATGCAGCACTATCAAGGCGGCATCTATTCAATGGGCCGTACAGGCATTTCTCGTCATGAATCATTACTTAGGTGCCTCGGGAACTAAACTAACCATGCCCTTGTCGAGGATTAGAATTGCGACGCCCATTGTCACAAAGCTACCCCTGTCTTACACCAATTACAGTGCTTGGAAAAAATCAGCCTGTAGAAATTATCTATTGCTTGTCGGAGTCGGGGGAACTCACATTTTGCGCGATGACACCTACCAAGAAACTGCAGGTGTGGATCTGCCGACAGCAACGCATACGGCACCCCTAACGCACCCCCGCAAACTTCGGTAGAGACCCTGCAAACAGTGTTCATCTTGAAACCATAGCATCGTCATGATTGCAACCCGAAATAGGTGGCCACCAGACTGTAGGGAAATCCTCACCATGCATCCTACAGCAGCACGCAGGCAGTGGCACCTGGGCAAACAACTCTTTTTGAGCATTGTGCAGCAAAGAGCTTGAAAATGTCCCCTTGCAAAAGCCTGTAGGGCCGCTTGGAGGTTTGAGTAAGCACGAAAGCTGGAATCGTCTGACTGAAGGCTATGGATAATGTTCTCTCAGGCTTTGTCGTCCACATCTACACCTCCTGAGGTCTTCACCCTGCATTCCCCCCCTGTTCAGAAGCGGGCGTTGCAGAGCGGCAGTTGAGCCAATGGCCATTCTTCAAACATCTTAAAACAATCAGCCGAGATGCAAGCTGAAGGGGTCGCTACTACGGCTGCATATGCTTAAATTACGGACTCACAGTGATGCCACTGCACGGGCTTTTGTTGCACCAATGTCTGCAGGGCTTGCAGCAAGCCGTTTCCTAGCCGAGCGGGAGGAGCGAGAGGAGCGGGAGGATCGAGAGGAGCGAGAGGAAGCACGGGATGAAGGGGGGCGGTACAGAGCTTTTGGTGCATGGAGTGGCTCGTTTTGAAGGTCTGGAACGGCGAAGTGAAGGAGCAGGCCGAGGCTGCTTTGGTTTCTTCGTACCCTTAGGACCTCGATGGCACCAGAGATGTGAAGACAGTTGCGACTGTCCCACTGCAGCTCCAGATTCCCAAAGTTCAGCTCTTTGTTCTCGAGAGCCTTCTGCTTGTCGAGCTCCTGCACCTGAAGATATACCTGCTGCAGGAAGTTCAGCTCCGCTTGCCCGAACAGCTCTCGCAAATGCCTTCCAGCAAGCCAGGTCGCATGAACTGATGCCGAGACGACCTGCAACTGCTCCATGTCAAGCTGTAGGAAAACTGCGCGCTGAGTGTCCAGTGACTCGAGTTGATCATCAACCAGCCTGCCTCTGTCTTGCGGAGCGCAATAAACTCCTTCACTTCCAGTGCTGTCCATTGCATTTCGACCTGCCAAGGAAGCTTGGTCCGTGATGTCTCGGAGGCCTATCAGGTGGCAGGTGCGGCCATCGAGACGGCGATACCTCACGTGAAAAACCTCCGTGCGAAACTTGCTTTGGCAGCTGTCCATGATGCGAGTGTGGAAGGCGCTCGTCCAGACTGCACGTTCATCGCTCTGCCAAGCGGCGTCGGGGTCGTCCCCTCGCAGAAGCTCCTCTGCGCGATGGGTCTCCGCAGTGGTGGGCATCAGCTCGGTGAAAAGCTTCCCTTGCAGCGACATGCTCGTGTCCCTCAAGAGTATGGCACTAAGCTCAGGAGCAGGGGTAGTGAGCCGCAAATCCTGGTCCAACTCAACCACTGCATCGCATATGAGCGCCAGCAGGGAAGATGCCGCAGTCAGTTCGGTGGCAGCCCTCCTTATCAGGATGCCTTGCTTCACCCGGTTCTGCAATGCTCGCTCTACTGCCAAGGATCCCAAAAGCGTAAGCACCAAATTGAAGGTCTCAAAGATCACTGCGTTGAGCCGGCTGAGCTCGAAGTCGCACAAGCTGAATGTGGAGTTGCTGTGTGTCAGAACTCGCAGCTGCATCAGAAGGCACGGCCCCAGGTTGCACACGAACACCAGCCAGGGGCGTGTGCAAACCAAAACTGCCGGCAGACGAATCGCAGCCAGGATGAAGAAGGACAGGTGCAAGCTTTGAGACAGAGTGGCAACCATGGGAGCCACAATCAGCGTGCTAAGAATCATGCCGACCACAAACCAGGCATCAAGCGTACCCGGGCGGATGACACGTGGCGCCAGGAATCCAGCGCAGAAGAAGGAAGCACAGACAATGCTCAACCATGCCAGTTGTGCAGACATCCATCTTTGGTGAGAGCCAATTAACAAGTTCAGCTGCACAAAACTACAGTTGAGCAGCCAAATCGCCAGAAGGAAATTGTTGACAATCATAGCAAGGGAACAGCGGCTCTGCCGCACTCCATCGTAAATCAGCTTCCATTCTTCTCGGTTAAATTGCTCTTGACCCTGCTGGGTCCTGAACCAACACCCACATCGAGTCGCTAAGCCACGAAGGGATTGCCAACGCAACGCCGCCAGCCACAGGACCTTCCCCAAGCAAAAAACTTCCAGTGCTGTGAACGCAAACAGCCAGGACTCCTTGTGCAATGCATCTGGATCAAGGGAGAGATCCATGGCTACTGCCCGCAAACTTTGTCGGGACAACAGGGAAGCGCGGACAAAACCCGAAGACCACTACGCAGTTGAAGGCAGACTCTATAACTGTGCAGAACACATTGTGTGTCCTGATGAGCCCAATGCCTCTGGTGTCGTCATGCGAGCCGCTGGAAAAAGTGTGCTCAACGCTACTCACAGAAACTTGAAGGGATGCGATAGTTTAACGCTACCGGGCTTGGTGACTACCAGCTACACACAGTCCTGAGACGATGCGGCTACAATCAACTGATTCGCCACGGTACTGATTATGACAGTTGACAAGATGTGAGCTGCACACAGAGCTCCTCCATGCAGTAGCACAAGTAGATAAGTGAACTCATAGAATCCCTACCGTCTAGCGTTCAATTCAAGTGAATTTGTCCATTCGCGCACCCGATTCAAAATCAAAACCTGGGCACGGAATCCTGTGTCTTAAACACAGACTTCGAGGATCTCTTGACTTAGTAAGTCTACTTAGTAACTCGGGTTGGTGGGGCCTATAATAATAAGAGTTATAAGGGATAGTAGATAGACTTACGAAGTCCAAAGATCATCCATGGAAAAAGAACAGGAGCACGGGAAAATTCCTAAGGTTTCGGTGATGACTCGACTAAGCTTCCTTTTTCTTTCCCTCGATTCCATTAGAGAGGCTTCATCACACAGAGTTTCCTGATAATGGCCTGGGAAATGCCAGGTCTTCATGAAATTTAAACAACCGAGTTAACAAGGTCACCACATCAGCAAAAGGTGGCAGTACGGACTTTTCCACGTTTCCGCTCTGGGCTTGGAGTGATGCGCGCAGGACATGGAAAAGGCTGCGAACCTGACCCGAGGAGGCAATCCGAATAGATCAGTCCCATGATGTTGCTTTGGTACCATGCATGGAGAATCTGCATTCTCATTCGTATGGGGACCGGGCATTTGGCCATAGAAGGGGGCAGGAGCTGGCTGGAACATTTCCAGCTTCAAGGTTTTGAGCTTGAGTCGAGAGTTGCTCGGAGGTCCAACTTGTGAGAAACCATAAGGACCTTCATGTGGTGCAAATGAGCCTCACAGCCTTATAATGTAAGCCTCAAACCACTACAGCAATGGGGCTTCAAAAGGCACTTCCAGGCACACCAACGCTGCTTGTCTTTTCACATCCTTTTGTTGTCAACTTTCTGGACTCTTTTGCATCACCAGTCATGGGCCTGCTTGCTTGGGGATGAGACATTGCACAAATACAACAAAAGCAAATTGGCCATCAGCATGGTCCTAGCATATCAAGCCTCACAAGTGAGTCATGATATTTGGACCACCTGAAGGCACTCACCTGCAGATGCCTAGGCACTGCACCTTGTGAGGTTATGCTCCCGCCCACTGATTTGCTCCAACAAAACCTTCAGCCCTGAAGCAGATACCCCGACCAGTCCATTCTCCGTCAAATCCTGACTCCAAACCACTAAACCACTCCCCACAAGCTGCCCAACTTTCATGGAGGTGAGGGGGGTGCCTCTTCACTGGCCGAACGTCCAGCCTCATCTGCTAGCCTCCCAGTCCCCTTCTGAGGTGCCACAGCTACTGCTCTAGCAGTGGAGCTACCCTGCTCGGTACTCTTGCCTTGGCATGACTATGCCGTGTGTTGCTCCTGTAATTTTGATTATCCTGTGAATCTCCAGTATAACAATCATGGCCCTCCCTGTTTTAGCTGCAGGTCCCTGATTCCGCATGCTGAATGCCCAAATCTGCAGATATTGCTTCTTCCGGTCTGGGTCTTGAGATTCTCGGGGCTAGGGGCATCAGCATTTGCCGCCGCGCCGCTTACGCGAGCCGTGCGCACAGAACGAGACAACATGGAGCATACTCAGGGAGGGTAAGCCATTACAGGGCCCTGATAGCATAGGGCACCAGAAGGACCATATAGCCTCGGACCAACAAGCAGCGAGGCGCTTTCTGACAACGAATTGCTTAAGGCGTGCGTCGGTCTCAAAGGCTTAGAAGCCCATCTGGGAGCAACAACTAATCTTCTCGCCAACACAGACCAAGGCTTGCAGTCCACTAACCTCGGTAGTGACAACCGATCTTAGCGCCCTCTACAAAGGGATAAACACGGAAAAACCCAATGGGCCCCTACATAAGATCCAGATTCCACTTCATTGTCCTTTTCTTTGGCCTTTGAATCATTGGATTCTCCGAAACCCTAGGGGCCCCAAATAGTCCCTTCAGAAGGAACCCGGGAGGTTTCCACATTCCCTTCCGAAGTTACGGCCTCAACTCGCTTGTGACGCCTTCCAGCTTCCAGCCATAGGCCTCAGAACGAGGGCCTAACTGATCCAAAAAGGGGTCCTGGATGGTCCCGGTTAATTCATGCCGTGCCTGACTTCGTATGGGCTTCAAAGAGCAATCAAATTAGGCAGGTATGTCAAGCGTACAAGCTTCTATGTCGCACACTAGAGTCACTAGAGCTTTCTGCAGATCTCAACTCTTCAGCAAGGATGCCTCATGCGAAGCTTTGGGTGCGAGCTTCCAATTTCCTTCAATGTCTGGGTGAGGAAAACCTTTCAGAGGTGTTGCCTGCGACTGACCCAGAACCCCAACGGGATCCAACAATCAGACTTATCAATTCCAAAGCAGATAGCATGCTGTCAAGGATTTCTCTTCTTGAACGCTTCTCTGGGGGTCGCGAGCATGCAAGGTACTTTGCAGACATCCAATTCCGGCCAGGCCACGCAGACTCGCGCAGCCACATTGCGGAAGCTGGGGAGGCGGCTGGGCCTGGATTTGAATTCCCTTGACTGGATGAGGAGGTTATATAGATAGAGGCCATTCTCACAAGTGTAGGAATTTGTTGTGGGCTCTTGTTACCACTTGGGATGGCTTCGGTCGAGGGTCGAGGCACATAGGGGACCAAATCCAAGCACGAAGGCTGTACTACTCCAAGCGCTGTTCAGAAAGGTATCATGTCATGACTCCCATTCCCTTGCCTAATCTGATGTGCAATTAAATCTATGATTACTATTATTACCGTTATCACAGTTATTACTATTATTGCTGTTATTATGCTTGTCATAGATCTTTGCAAGCTAGAGGCTTCCAAGCCAGGCGCACAGGCTTCTGGGCATGTTGCTCCTGGCAAGGGACTTTGCCGGACTAGTTTGGATGCCTGCGCCTAGGACCCACCAAGAACGAACCTCCAAGTTCGAGCAAACTTCAAGAATGATGTAAGTGATTTAATATGACATGTAAGGACTTTACGCGCATTGTGCAAAGTTGCTCTGGGCTACAGCAGAATAGCGGCCGGACTTGCGTAAGTTTCTTGCATCTTGCTTATCCAGAACCTACCTTCAGACCTAACTTCGGCTGGACCTCAGGTGCCTGGCAAAACTAAAACCACGTCTGATTGATGTCCTTGAGGTATTGCAGCCAAAACAAGTCCAATACCGCAAGAAGAAGCAACCTGAGCAGGGCAAGTTTGTGAACCAAATCACGGCGCCTGGTTGTTGCGTGGTCTTGTGTTTAGGATCCTTGGACCCGTTGATTCAACAACGAAAACGCAAAAGAAACCTCAGAGACGCAGAGGTCAAAATAGCCCCTGCTCGTTGCCGGAATCCCTCAATGCCTCGAGTCGAATGATAAATGCTATATAGAAACCGTGTGAGATGCATGTTGGCTTGGTTGCGGTCCCATGAGCCAGAACCTCCGAAAGCGAATTGATTTCAGCATTCAGCCTAATCTTCACCATGTCTCTCAAGCCATGACTAGATCCTAGTGTATGTTCTGCCTTTGTTCTAAGTAAAACATCAACAACAGGAGCCGAACATACCAGGAAGCTCGTGTCACAAACATCTTGCTGGCTTCAGACCTGCTGAAAATGCCGTCCATAATTGGGATAGCTGCATTCCACTCGCCCAAGCGAATCTATTTATGAGGTTCCCGGCCCGTGGAAACGCCGCTGTGTACTTATGCAGAAAAGAAAACAAGACAAAATGACAACCATTCTCTAAACTCTTCAAACCTTGCCATCGTGAATCCCCAGACAACTACGTCCTTTGCTTAGCATGCTTAGCTTCAAGATGCTCAAGTCATCCTCAGACCCCACGCTTTGACCTCCCTAACTTGAATCCGAAGCCCACTAGCCTAAACTTGACCTCAAAGTCTGCAGATTGAAGCTTTGGGGCTGCTTCCCAGTGCCCTGACTGCGGCCCAGCTCAGCCAGCAAGCCTTGCATCCATGTTCTCAAAAAAGGATTTCAAAGCTCTGAGAAAAAGGCAGGCCTCGCTACCCTCAAGAAGCAACATTAGAGGCACAGTGGCTCAAGAAAATGGAACAGGCACTCACGTCACGTTACAGCCAGACTGCTTCCCTCGAAAAATCGACTCAAAAAGAAATTAATTCTCGATCGAGGTTCTGTCGGTGAAGGCTTCGTCGTGGTACTCCAACAACCCCTGCAAGACCGCATTCTACAGCTTTTCTACTACCACCACCAGACTACTAACATGCTTGTTAGGCACAGCGGTTCAGCCCTGAATGCTGTACATACCTGCTTGTACAGGTGTAACTATTATCCAAGATCAAGGTCTGGGCTTTGGCGGAATCTGTGACCAGGTCGTTGCAGGGCATATGGCATGAAAGGAACACTGACGACCGCAGCTCCCACTTCCATGCCCAACTGCGCAGTAAGTCACCACTGTAATCCGATGCCCTTACCCGCTCACCTCGCAGATCCATGCGGTTGGAAGGTCTCGCCGAAATCCTGCCTCTGCCTCACGGAAAGCCGGCTAAACGGCTAAACCATGCATGGGTCTTGTTTCAATGCAGACGCCATCCTATGTCCTGAGTTGGAAACCAAAGCCCCAAGACATGGCAAAGCATGCCTGAAGGGATGATGTTCGATGCTGAACTTCCCTTCACATCTGGTTTGCAAACCTTTGGATAGATATGCAGGTGCATTGCGAGGTAATCTCCCCAAGACCGGACCGCTGTGAAGGCCAACTGAAAGAATGGGCAAAGCCTCCTCTCGACAATCTCACAGAGAACCTGAAAGATGCCCAACATCAAAAAAAAAGATGACCCCACATATTGTCAAAGGAGCTACCCTCTGCTTAACGAGTTTCTCGCCTGCCATCTCTATACCGGAACACTATACCAGGTTCTTACCTTTCCCAAGCTGCGACACAAACTAATGATTTGTGGCAGAAGCTGCAATAGCCACGACATGACCCACACGCCCGTCCGGCCAGCGCGGCACTCAGCCCACTTGGATCCACCAGGTCAAGCCCAATCCTTCTCAGGGATGAGGCTCACGCATGTCAAGTAGAAGGCTCACCAATTGCAGCCTTTATCACCACATCAACCTCGAATCCCACAAGATTCGTACATCTTAATCTGGAAGTATCAGTCATGGCCAGGCGAGGTACGAGGGCGGCCTTGTGCTGCAGGCATACTCTCTCCAACTCGGTACCCCATTGGAAAAAAAACCGGAGAAGCCTCAAAACATCCTTGAGACTCAGACTGAGGACACGCCCAAAGAACAACCCAGAACCTGAAAAAAACCCAAGGGCAATCCAGTCAAGGGATGATTGCTGAGCTTCAAGCTGCACAGCACGGGACTTGGCTGGAAGGAACCTTCGCGTGGATGCTCCAAAGTCAGAGGGACAAATCCAGGTCTCGTTCGAGGTGGGCATTTCAGTTTTCTCATTCAGGTGGCTGTGCTTGGGATACATGCACTAGACTCAAGGCTACTGTAAGCATTGCTCTGTGTCTGGTTCAAGGCAGCCAGCAGCGACCCTTTTTCCGCCATTTTACGGTGCTGTTGTCTTAAGATGGACACCATCACCTGATGTGGTTCCTTGCGAAGCGCCCAGGTATGGCTGCGCGTAAACCGGCCCAGTATACCAGTCGTGCGCGACGGCATTCTCCCCATCCAAGCCAATCAGGGACTTCAGTGCTTGAGGGAAGCTTTGCAGAATCTCTCGCGGAATGGCCCAGTGGAAGTTGTGCTCAGATCTCAGCCAGCCCAGGTTGTAGATAAAGAGCAGGCCATGCCGCGTAGATCGGGCCTCAGCAGGCACGTGCTCTGCATGCGAGCCCGCTCCGTGAAGGGTGTTGCCGCTCCAAAGGGCCACGGAGCCTTTGGGCATGATGGCTTGTTGGACATCATCAAGGCTAATGCCCGAGGGAAGAGAAGGTCCAACCTGAGTGCCATAGCCTGCGGAAGAGTGCTCCCAATGGTTTGACCCCGGCAAAAAACGAGTCGCCCCGTTCTGAGCTGTGAAGTCTGAGGCGGCCCACATCACTGAGACGGACAGCTCTGGTCGAGATGACATCAGCCAGGTGGAAGCTCCCCACATACTGCCGTCTCGGTGCAGTACCTGCGGTGGGGCTGGAGGCTCGCCCTTGGGCGGCGCTTCCACAGAAATCGCGGAGCAAGTGCCAAGAACCACGCGCTTGCACCATGGCCTTAAGAGATTCTCCACTGCAGACACCACAAGCGGTTGAACTGCAAGTTGTTGCGCCACCTTTGACTCACCGAGTGGTTTGCAGGCATTTCTTAGAGTTTGGTGGCCTGCAAAGGATCCCACAGCCCCGTGAAAGACGCCTTTCACAGATGCCAACTCTTCCAACATGGAATCCATAAGCGCTTCAGGGATTAGCCTCTCAATCACGACCACACCTCTGGCACGAAGGGCCTGGGCCACCTCATCAGGAAATGCATCCGCCGATAGCCTGGGAATCTCAAGAACTTTCAGGCCCCTTCGGCGCCGCATCAGAAGGTAGAACCCGACCAAGCCTGCAGCTGGAATGAGCAGTCGAAGCATGTCATGTCCAGTCATGGCATCTGCGTCTCGCTTTCCCCTCTGAGTACGACAAGACAGACGCGCTGCCTTGAGTGGTGAACTTTCGTACAGTACGGTAAACCACTGTGGTTTGTGTGCCTTGCTGATTTGCGTGCCGTGCTTCCTAAGACTGGAGCCAAAGGCCATCTCACTGAGCAGCATCAGTCGCTGCACATTGGAACTATCCAAGCAATCTGTAAAAGCAGACCATCTGGTGGTCTGTAGGATTCCTTGCTTTCCATCTCACTCATCCCCTGCTCTGACGGCCTTCCTGCATGATTGGAATAAGTGGTGGGAGTTATGTCATCCTGCTGCTTTCTTCCTAAGCTCCATAGAACTGGATGAAGGTCTTTCAGGTCCACACTTTAGGGTTCGCTGTGGCAAGCGGCGCCTCTGCCGGAAGGCTGCCACTCGGGGAGCGTCAACCTGCACCCAACAAAGGCAGCAGTCAGGGCTTCTGCCACGTGGACCTGAATCATGGCAGGGGTTTACATTAGCATTGGGCACTAATTTGTAATTCTGCAGCTTTACCCTGCCTGTTTGTCATGCACAGAAGCGGTAGCGAGCCTCGAACCAGGAAGCATCATGATCCAGCCGTAACGCCCGCGTGTCGCAGCCCACACCAAGCTGGATCACCTCGAGGCAACCCTTACGCCTTACGCATCTTGCTTTGCAAAGGATCTCCGAAGTTCTTGGCTATGGGATCTTCGACTCGTAGCAGGTGGGGTTAGCTGAGAAGAGCCCAAAACTGACTAGTTACTAGTTGGAATTACACGCACTTCACCTATCCCAGACTTTCCGTGCAACCACTGAAGCTTTGAATGTGCCTGGGCAATGGCCTGCTTCTGCAGCCATGAGTCCAGGGCCTCCGAAGGACAGCTGGGCTTCCAGGCTGCCATTCTGGTGAATGAAGTCTATAACTGCAGTGTGGTGTCTTGACCCACAGCACAAGCAACAAACTTTGGCAACACCTGGGCAGGCCAGGGCAGGGCCTCGTCAAGAATGCGCCCCCGAAGGGAAACCAGGTACTGCAGGCCTTGTCTCATGGGCAGGCTCACATTCCCAGGCCTGGGAGCAACAAACTGCGAGATACGGCGTTGAGTATCACAGCCGAAGCACTCGGAGCGAAGGTCGCATCACGCAGTTTGGCAGCCTGGCAAAGATTGTCAGCGTCAGAATTCGACACAGAGTCACTACAGCACTCGGACGCTCGCATGTGAGTCTGTGCAAGGGATTGCAAGCAGAGCCGCGAATTGCCAGTGTGGCCGTGATGTGGGCAGCATCAGCTCTTAAGGTCTACAAGTAACAAGATGGGAGTTCCTCAACATCAAGCACCCCCAGAAGGTAAAAGAAGTCAAGGTAGGGGTGCACACATCGGCCTTCATCCATCAATTATCCCCCATGTTCCTGTGCGGCCCCTCTTCAAGCTGAAAAGGAAACCGCAGCTCTGAGAAACCAGTGTCCGCCCTCCCGCGGCCACCTCTGTGCCGAGCACTGCCTGTCAGGACCAAGGCAGCAAAGGCCCCACACTCCGCTATGATGGTTCTTCGAAAGCCTTCAACCGAATTTGGGAAGATGAAACAGGGTTCATGGAGGTAATGGCATCTTCGCATAACATGGATTCTCAAGGAACTCTGACAATGACATGGCATGGAGCTTCTCGATATGATGCATTTGTTGCTAAAGCTCCTGCCTTGGCCAAGCCTGCAGCTAAGGGATCCCGGAGCAGTGGAGAAGCTTCTGCGGACTCCTGCGAAAAAAACAGGTGGGCATCAGACGTGCGAAAAGACTCCAGAGTGCCTCGCATTCCCTGCATTATGCCTGACTTTCTGAGGAATACGCAACATCTCTCAACGCAGTTAGCTCTGCATCCACAGAGATGTATTAGAGCTGTTGGCCATTTCCAGCTAGGGTCTTAAGATCAATCCACACACCTCTGCCCACTTTCCCTGACAGAAACAAACAAAGACAGAACTGTTGAAGAGTGCAACAGAGCACATTCTGATGCTTGTGAGCCCAATAAGTTTGAAGGTGGCTTGGCTGAATTCCATGACTCCGCTACATAATCACGATTGCAGCCAGACAAGCAACATGTGAGCTGTGGTTCAGTGGATTTCTCTGTCTGCCGCCTAGTGTCGAAGAGTCGAAGATTAAAAGCGATCCCAATCATCCCATTTTATTCGTTTTTTACAAGCTACAGTACAGGTAATTTGGACATGGCTCATGTCGCTCTGGGCAACCTGCAAGACAGTTCCACGGCTGTCCATAGCACGCCAGAGCGCACAGAGCGCCGCTGAGCGCTCGACGCCACGAAGGGCCGCCATAGAGTTTTCGTGGCATGGCTGTGTCTGTTAAGGACTGAGGAAGAGGTCCATACAATATGTGTGCAGGATTATGGGATTGGCGTACAGAACAACGTGGATGCGATGAAAAAAATGAAAACACGGTTCTAGCAGGAAAGCCATGCAGGTGTGATTCGAAGCAGTTTTGAAAAAGCAATACTTTCTGCAACCTCTATACAGGCCCCACCCGATGTCCTCCTCCACCCTCAGCTTAAATCACCCCTCTGGCCCGGAGAGACTGAGGGGTCAGGCAAGGTTCCGCGGTTGTGTCTCAGGGCTTTGGGAAGCCTTGTGCCAGAAGCTGAGGCTCCAGTCTACATGGACTTTGATGTTCAGCTGTGGCATCGTCCCCTTGCTGTGCTACGCACATTCTGCCAAGGCTTTCTTGAGACCCTGCGCTACACAGCTATACCTGTCAACGAGGCAAAGAGGAGGTTGCAATGCGCACGTCATAGGCAAAACTTGTTGCATTATCAAGCCCAAGATGGAAATATATGGCTGAAGGAGTCTGGATTGAAAGCTGGCATAATCCAGGAATCCCTACAGAAGATCCTTGACCCTTATCCCTGCCTTGCATCGCCCTTCCTGCAACGTTTTGGCGGAGGAGGACCGTCCTGACCAGGCAGCGAATTAGGAGATCAAGAACTTCCAAGTCTACCTCAGGAAACGAAATTTCCACTTTCATGCAGATTCCAAGTCACCCCCCCACAGTCAGAGGCCATACAGGCTTTGGCTGGGGGCAGCAAGAGGCAGCTAGACAGCTAGAGATTCGGAGGGCACCTCGTCCGGCTGGAATCTCACATCATGGACCTGATCTGGATTGCTGAGGCGGTCTTACATGTCTCCCATCGCCAGAGTAGTAGAACTTTGCCGGTCATGATGCTATAATCGATCCATACAGTAGCAAGTAATCTGGGCTCCCAGCTTTGCAAAAGCTTAGTATTTTCAGAAAGCATGATCAAACACGAAAGTGAGACAGCCTGCCTGCTCCGCGTCGGCGCGCAGACACAGCCCGGCTCTGTTCAGCACTGGGCAGACCTCCACACAAATCTGGCGTACAACACAATGCAATGTACATAGAAAGCCCATGCTAAGTGTAGGAACTGCAGGCTTAAATAATAGTTGCCGTTTTATTTTCAATTATCCTCACATAACCCGATATAACCCCCCAGTATCTTCATTGGCCTGTCTTCATCTTCAGAGGCTCAAAGAGGTCTCCTGCCTTGAGCTCAGGATGCCGTGAGGTCCTCACGGGTGCAGATATTTCTGGGAAGCTCACTGTAACTCTGCGTTAAGTTCTATGTAGGGATGCTATTGGGGTTATATTATATTAAGTTCGAGTTTGAAAGTAACAAGGGAGCGTAATGTTCTCGTGTCTTTAGGACGCATGTCTCCTTACTGGGACCCTCGACACTTTTAATTGGAAACAGGTTCCCTCATTGACGTACCAACCTCACCCTAAACCTAATCCCTGAATCCAGAATCAATTCTCTAGAATCCTCTAGAAGAATCCCGTTGCCAGGGGCACTTCCATAGTGTCTTCGACTGCAAATTAAACAGGCTCTCCTCGTCCTCTTTGGTTCGGGCTCCTCCACGGCTGTCCCACCAATCGGTGAACTGGCGCAAGGTAGCAAGACCAAGATTCGACAAACGACAAATTTGGCGGCTGGGTTGTGGGCTCAAAGTTGTAGTCAGTTGAAAAGTAAGTAGGAACTGGGTAATCTCCCGGCCGCCCTAGTTGAGACTGATGCTGCCTGCCTACATTCTCTTTGCTCCTCCATCAGCAGCGCTCGTGGCCCAGTTAAGACCTGAAAAGAAATCGTGGCATCGCAACTGACACTTGCTTCATCTCAGGAAAAGTACTACCCGGATATGCTTCAAAATCCAGACCCCATTCTTCCCTACCCAAATACCGCCTTTGTGTCAAGATTCCCAGAAATCAAGACAAGACCCGGAAATTTGAGCCAGCTTCAGTTCTCTGTTGGTCGTCTATCTGCGACAGTTTCTTGCTACCACGGCGTTACATAGACGCAGAAAGGCAATGTAAGGTGTGTCTTTCTATCGTTACCCAAGCACACTCCTGATACATGCGCTCATACCTGGGTCCTGAAGAAAAAAGCTACGCTCACCAAAAAAGGGAGCCACCGCATGCTTCAAAACCCAACCCAATCCCTACACCCCCCAAGCTGTAAACCCAACACTACACCATCTCCGCATACTCCCTCATATCAGCCTACATTGGCGTACCTTCAAACCTCTGCCCTCCACGTGGCGCACGAGACTGGCCTGCCATATGCACTCTGATGGGACTCTGGGAAAGGGTCAGAATGGGACATATAGAGATGATATAGGCTTCATGCGGATGGCTTCGTGTGGATAGGATGTGACGTGTAGAGTGGGAGTATGTGCGGTCTTTCAAGTCTGATTCTCTGAAAAGCTCTACAGCAGCAAACTTGGGAGGCCACAGAATAAGGTGCAGCCCACTCGTACTTGCCACTGCCACGTTTATTGCGTCGTTCGCGATGAAATCTCAATGTTCAACAGACGCAAGTTGACGTCCGTGTGACGCCATTGCAAGGAGTCTGGCATGGCTCATTCGACAAACTACAACACAACGGACGTAACTGTGAAGTCCTCTTTCTGCAAAGCCTTCATGCCACTGCTTTCAAGGCCGAGGCTAGCAGCGCGCCCGATGCTTGCAATGCGAAGACCCAATCTGGAATGATCAATTGTCCCGACTGTCCTCATCGGAGTGCCCTTTACAATGCTCAAGATCCGCAGTTGTAAGTTGGAAGCAGACATGTGGATCCCGTGGCAAGTAATCTTAACGCTTCGAGGTTCCCACCTCCGCGTCCCACACGCGGAGAAGCGGCTCGGATTCTCCTCTGGCACACAAGCCATCTCTGCAATCATGCGAAGCGACTGCTTGCCTCAGCTAACATGTGCAATGATCGGTCTTCATCTATATCACAAGGCTGTTGAAGTACTGTACACAAACTTAAACTTGCAGCCATGTCAGAGATCCGGCAAACCTCGGGGTTCCGCACGCAGCCGCGCCAAAGATGCTGGCGCCTCCGCGAAACTGCATGGTACTCGAGGCCAGGGACAGGTGCGTGGGGGAGCAGTTTGGATAAATCGCGAAAGCATACTGTACTCTCCTCCGTCCCTTCTACGATGAAATCTAATTACAGTCTCTTGGGTTCCTGAGAGAAACTATTCCGGACCACAATGCTCGTTCACCCGGCAAGCACCTGACCTCCACGGAGATGCGCAACCGGCCCAGGCCCACGACACTCAGCATGAAACCACGCGATGCCTGCAAGCAGCGGAACTCGATATGAATCAGGTCCTAGTGCTAACCTCGCAAAATATCCCCCCAAAACATGCTATGCATCGCAATAATGAACCGGGGAGTAGGAGTAGTAATAAGTAATTAGTATAGGTAGTCGCACTGGCTAGTAGCACAAGTAACAGAATACCAATTACGAGCGGCCTTTTTTGGGTGCCACCACGTTATTATTGTCGCTTGAACTTGCTTATAGGTGTTAGCGTTCCGAACTTGTCAGAGAGCAAATGCAGTCTTCCGATTGTTAGGGCGCGGCGGGAATAGTTTATTGACCCCCCCCTTTGTGAGCGGTAGGTTGATGATGTTCTTTCAACTGGTACTGCCTTCCAAGCCACGTACCATCACTGTTACCATCCTCCTTTCCATAAGCTTGCATGGGTCGACCAATCATTGTCGACAGGATCTTTCTTACAGAACGGCCACAGCTTCCAACTGCTCGTGCTAAGACACTCCACGCGGCAGTGTGACTAAGGTACGCGTTTCACCGACAATGTCTCAACCATGCACAAGAGCAGTTGAACCCGAACTGCCTCCGCATCGTCCCATTGGCCTCAACTGCCAGGGATTTCGGATGGGGGTCACTTTCCACAAGATGGTAAATGGCTCAAGCTTTTTCCCCACTGCACTGGTATCTTACAGGGATGATTTGCCATTGGAGGGAGGAGGGCTTGCTACTAAGGACGCCCCACTGGGTACTGGGCTACACGTCATGCCCTTTCAACTACCTGATGCAACTATGAGTATCACCAAAAAACGAGCGGAGTCCTCTCTTGCTGAGGTCATGTGCGACTCTCCAGGATGTCAGTCTGCAGATTAGACAAGCAGTGTGACAAGCAACTCCTACAGTGTTTGTTCCCTCGCTCTGGCCTTCAGCATATCGTTTGAATGTGTGATCAAATCAACTAAACTAAACAAATCAAAGCTATGCCCTGAAGTCCTCTCTGCTTTTGGGGGAGTTCTTTGTCTGCAGACATGTGGCGCACCACCTGCACGTCATCCTTCCTCAGCTATGTTCATGGAGGGCTCTCAGAAGTATGAGTCCTGCGGCCCCGCGGGCATGACAAACAATGTGGATAATCAGATTTCGACGCAGTACAGTGAGAATGCGACTGCTTGCTTTCAGTGTACATTGAACTGAGCTCGCAGGTGCATTGATCAGCCGTTGCAAGCGAGCTTCCAAAGCCATGACGCAGTGTTGAGATCAAGGGCCATCCGGCTAGGCAAAGGTGCCTTCACCAGCAAGTACAGTTTGGACTGCTGATGCCACCTGTGCAAGGAAATGCCGTTTGGAATACAAAGCTGTCATGAGTACCCACGAGAGGCATGTTTACTTGCTTCCTGAACGCTGCCGCTTCTCTAAACCGCACACCGCAATGTTTAAAGTTTCAAGGGTTTCCTGCAGCTGTGGCAATAACGTTCTGATTAAGAAAACTCGGCGAATGATCTGGGTGAAACCATCGCTTGCGATGCGGATGAGCCCTGCTGACCGGCGTGGGGCGCTTTACGCATTACCCTGCTTTGGCTGAGCATCATGGTCGGGCATGAGATGAAAAGCTCCATACAGTGAGGCCGTGTGTTGCAACCTAATCAATCACATCAGAAGCGCTGGACGAGCAAGCCATGGCTCCTGTTTTTTCTGCGAGCGCATGTCCCTTAATGACCGCGCAGGTGTAACATCAGAGATCCTGGCCATAGACTGTGCAAGAAGAGGCGTGGCAGGATGCGCTTCACAGGCCGTGCAGCTCGTCACGAGGAGGGCTGACCCTCGAAGCAGCATGTCGAATTTAAAGTCTCTCACACAGCTCATGTTCTAAGAGCACTGTTGAAGCCTGCTGGCATTGGGGGCTTTCATAAAGCAAAAGAGCAACCGTCTAGGGCAATGAATCGTCACTTTGGACCCGCGGAGAGGCTATTGCAAAACTCCTACCAAGACAAGTGGGCCATGCCAGCAGTGATAAGGACGGCGGGCAGTTGCAGAAGGCTGTCTGTGTGAGTACGCTTGCGAAAATGCCGCAGCATCTTTACCGCTACACCTTCATGCTCTGTGCTTGCAAAACGTCTAACGCTGTATGGCCACATTTTTGGTCGATTGCACTTGATATGTAAATTTTGCTGGGTCGTTACTGAAGGCATTGACCAAGGGCAGTCCCATGGCTCGTCACACTAGCTACAGCTGCCGGTCCATGCGGACATGTTTAACTACGGTTGAACTGTAGATACGTAAAACGCCCGACCTTAGTTTATTAGAAGTTCATATCCCTGAACATCAACCCTACCACCAACAAGGTTGAGAGTAGTAGCAGGATCATGGATAAAGGCTAGGAGACATGCTAGCAGGATGACTATCGCCCTGCGGAAGCAAATTGTAGGCTTCCCCGGTTTGGGATATTGAAAAACAAGAGCTTGTCAACCCCAGGCCCAGCCCCAGAGTAGCTGGCCCACTCTGAAGCCCTGCTGGCACAGACCCAGCACTCCCTAAGCATGGCAGGCCCCTTTGTCCAAGCCTTTCTGCCCAAGCGAGTGCACAAGCATTCACATGCATTTTCGTGATCACCACTATCATTGAAAAATTGGCAGATATTGTCCGGCATTAGGCTCAAATTAAGTGAATTGCAGCTTGCAAGTTCTGTCCAGGGATCGTGATGATGCAAGGGTTCCTGTTCTGCAACCAATAGATTCCTTGTCTCTATTGCATACAGGCTGTCTGTTCCCCGGGGACTTGCGCCAAGGTCCTCAGAAGCCTACGCAGCCTTCTGTACTGGCTTGCAGCAAGCAGCTGAGACCCGCCCCTGAGACACTGTCTCATACCGTCTCGGCGCATCAGGAACTGGCCGAGTGGCTAATGCTGCAAACCCCAGCCTAAGCAGTGCTGCCACGCGAACTAGGCAGTAGTGACGTAGTGGTCTGGCGTGTCAAGCTCCCAGTGCTTTGGGATGCTGACATTCAGAGATTACCTGGTCTTATAAAGATCTGTTGGCATCAAAATCGTGCTTGGGGCTGCGGCTCAGGGTTGCGACGCTATGCGACGCTGCTTCAAAGGTGGCAGTGGCAACGTTGGATGCAACTTGGGCCATGACTGTCACAACGATCAGTGAAGTAGCACAGCTTTGAAGCTAAGATACGAAGAGTAGTGTAGAAAAGACTAACATTGAATGGCCCGAGAAAGCTTTAAAGCAGCGCATTTGACAACGGCTCGTGCCTGCCGCAAAACTTCCGGATGCGGAGAGATGCACTTGGAGGATTTGGCAGTAAAGGCATATGGCATGGAGTGGACTCTCTACACGCAGTCTGCATTGCAGTCTGCATATGTCTGCACTCTTGTTTCCCAAATCCGCCACTTGGAGCACGCTCACAAGGAGAGCTCCGAGTCACTGTCGGTGTCGCTGGTCTCGCTGAGGTCCTCGCACAGCATCCCACCGACAAGTGCGTCGGAGATTCTACACTGCTGGAGGCCTTCCAAATTCCAAGAACGTTCTCAGGTCACAAAATTGTTGTTCGGGACCAATTTAGCATTGGGGTGCCCTTCAACGCGTTTGCGCACGAGCCTCTCATGTCAAAAGAGTTCCTTTGAGCAAACACCCCTGAACAACTGCAGCAAACGAAGCGCGACCCTGCCGCAAAGTCTTCGCTCAGAAACAAAGCGTACGAACAAGAAGCCTGGCAAACCATTTAAGAGACCCTCGCAAAGCAGAGGTTCTGTGGCCTTGTGACCGCAGCAACAAACCCCTGCCAGACCCACACCCAGCTGACTCCAGCCTTTCATGGGCACATCACAATCCTGTGACAAGAGCAAAATTTCAAGATTCAAAAAGAATTGCAATCAATTTGCTAGCAATGAGATTTTGAGTGCTAGCAAAGGGAGCGGTCCTCATTGACGGCCTGGCTGAGCAGGGCTGGAGGAAGCTTTGTCGTCTGATTCATACCCTGTTCACACCCTGCAAACTTTAGCCTAGACGGCAAGTTCCAGGCGTGCTGGTAGTGGTGCTCATCATCATCGTCGTAGTAATCGTGGGAGTATAGCAGTCATGCTTTAATTATACTAGTACTGGTGGTGGTAGTAGTAGTAGTAGTAGCAGCAGCAGCAGCAGTAGCAGCAGTAGCAGCAGTAGCAGCAGTAGTAGTAACAGTACTAGTGGAGTAGTAGCAGTAGTTGCTATTGTAATACTGTGCAATGGGCAGGTTTGCCGGAAAATGGGGTTACCTAGCAAATGAAGGTGCTGGGGACAGTACTTTAGAAGTTCTGGACATGTTGGATGTTTTGGAGTTTCCGGACAAGTTTCAAAGTTCGTCCCCGGTTTGTCACCCCTCTAGTAGGCGGTGGAAACCAATGGCAGGAACGGAACTTTATTTTGCGCTTTGGACAAAATGGAAGAGAACGACTTTCCGGGTACAAATTCCTAAGTTCCCATCCCTCTAGCCCGCAGTGGAAACCGAATTGACTGAAAGCTCAGAGTAAATGACCTTCTGCACAGGACTAGTGGTACGCAACACCCCAAACCCTGAACACCCTGAACCATCAAACCCACTAAATCCAAAAAAAGTACCCCTTAAAACCCTAAACCCTGTACACCCAGTACCTAAACGCTACAATCATCTAAAATCCATAAAACACCTAAACCCTGAACTCCCTAAACCTTTACCACACTAAATCCTGAACTTCCTAAGCCATAAGAACACTAAACCCGGAAACAAAAAAGAGGCAAAACCAGCAGATGCTTGCATGTAAAGATCTGGGCAAACCGCCGGTTCTGGCGGAGTAATATCAATCAGTCGTAGTCATCGATGTGGCAGTAGTGGATAAGTAGGAGTACGACAGAGTTGGGGGGAGGTGGAAGAAGAGGAGGGCAAGGAGGGAGGAGGACGAGAATCTCTCATTTGCGACCCAATTTCTCGTTCGTGCTATTTGCTTTTTTCGAAGGATCCCTGTCACCGGCCGCCTGTCAAGGGCGGCAAAAAAACAGAAAGTAAATAATTACACGGCTGACTGCAAAGAGGGTCAAGTCAACAACAGGCTCCAAGATCTGTATGGTGTTTTTGCTTCTACTGCGTTGTTACGACCGCAGGAGGCAACCCTATTATCACTATCGTGGCTGTTCCGAGGTGTAGCATCCTTTGCGATCGTTAAGTTCCGAAACCGAAAACCTAATGAATCCTCTCACTCGAACTCCTCACCGGCAAAAGATATAATAAAGCAGCTTCCATTTTCTTATCCATTTCCGATGTATGGATATCCCCCGACTTTCGGGGCGCGTTGGATGGTTCAGGAGACGGAGATGGTCAAAAAAGCCGTACAGCCCAAAAAGGGGGGGGTGAAGGGGGGAGGACCCTGGGTCCCGGGGCCAGGTCTGGGTCATGGACAGCTCCAGGCGAGGTACTTACAAGTGCAATACCTTAACAGCAACAGCACACACACCAAACACCAGGCTCCCAAGGTTAGTCCTGGCAGCCTGGTGGAGAAGTTAGCGCCGATTGTTCTCAAGCCCAGCCCCTGAAAACGTAGGCGACCGGGCAATATTTCGACATCACCTTCATTTGATCGCGGTGCCCTTGATGCAACATCGGCTGGGCTGGCGTGAAACTGCTTCCCGCCTGCCTTAGATGACTTCTGCTTGGCGACTTGAGCCGCTTTCAAAATGTAACATATCCCTATGTAAGCGTAAATCCCCCTATACCCGCATGAGTGGTCACGGCCTGTAGGCCCTCGGCTTGCCTCCGCTCGAGCAGAGCCCTTGCCTGGCCAAATTGATGCTTGGCTTTCATCCCTGCATCTTCTCAAAGAGAGACTGGGGGAGCGGACCTGCACAATGATCCTATGTAATCCCTATATATACCCGTAGTGATCCCGATACGCATTCATCTTGCTAAATGCTTCATAGCCACATTCTGCGGCACCCCTGGCGAAATTCGAAGATACACCCAGTCGAAGATCGTGCTTTTTGATATTTGATGATAGAAATTTCGCTGGCTGTGGTTGACACGACCACAATCGAAGCAGCGCGTTCAAGTAGAGTATTGGTTATATTGGGGTTATATTGGGGGATAATGGAAAATGAAACGGAAACTACTATAGTATATTGGGGTTATATAGGGATTGGTTTAACCCTAAAGGGTGTGCAGTGCCTCCTTTGGAGTGAAGCCAGCTTTTACATGCCGCCACTTGGGCCTCTACGGGCACCCCGAGCCCAAGTGGCCTGACTTGAACTACAAGGTCATACGAGATATGCAATATAAAATAATAGACTAGACGAGAATAGATAGGGATGTATATACAGTATACATATAACTATATGTATATGTATACGTATGTCTCATACATCAAAATATAACCTACAGGGGACGAACTTGCATCAGGGAAGCATTTTGAGAAATTTGTGGATGTCGATTCCATATCTTTGCCATAACACTTATCTGGCAAATAGCTTGAAAGTGGGGAGCCTCTCCAAACAGAAATGTCGAGCCCAGCCCCGAAATTCATGACAAGACAAGATACACCAATGAGTTTTGTCACTCCTTTCACTTTTAATCTTGCTGTCACCGCTCCTACAGGTACTACTACACAAGCATGGCATAAGCTAAAGGCATTGTTGACAAGTCGAGGCAAGTTTAGGTTACAGGTTTTTTTTTCATCGGTCCTTTTCTCCTTGGCCTACAGGTTAATGTGGAGCCAGGGTTTGCTTCAACTTGGCCAGTGGTGCTGCCAGCAAATCCATGGGAAAGTGTTGGTACCTCAGCCACTGCAGGTCTCTCCTGGTACACGTGACGCAATTCTTATGACTGTTGGCGCTCTTGCCCTTGTAGTACTAACCATATCATGGCCGTTCCAACTACTAGCACAACAAGTTCTGCACTCCAAATGCCTTGCAGCGAAAACCATCAGATATTGGGGCCCCCGCGCTGGCACGATCGAATAGTCTCTGTCGAACACAAAATCTCGCGGGTGAATTCCTGCCAACAGAACATGGGGCTTTTAGGCAACCTCGGTCCGGAGGAAATGAAAGGGGCTGAAAAAAACGTGAAGATCAGCATGATCAACCTTAAAAGAAAGCTCTGAGGAAAGGAGCTGAACGCGAAGCTGCAGCTGAATCTCTCCGGGAGAAAGCCCGGATAGCTACACCACCTTCAAAGTCCATATTCCTCACCGTATCTACGGAAGCTCGGGCCCGGGTGTCGATCCAAAGTTTCAGATTTCTCCTTTCATTAAAAAAGCCCCTGGCTTCAATTCTAGGCATCTCAGCTTTGAGTTCTGAGGATCGTGCCGTAAATCTCCGAATAAGGGGTAACCTCGTGGACTTCGCACCTTGGCGGAGTCGAAGAGCCACAGAGGGCTGAGTTTAGAGGCCATGGAAAGTGTTTGGACCAACGAGGAGGGCCCTAATGTTCTAAAACACACACGCAATGCAGAGTCACTGCTTGCATTCTTATAACAACGTCTGGTCTCCTGCACTGTCGACTGCCCGAAGTAAAGCTGTGATGGCGATCACGCTTTGCAGCTGACTTTCGATTGCAACGGCTGTTGAAGCCTCTAGCGCTGCCACATTGCCGCTAGATGCCTATGTTGTGAGAATGGTCTTCATTGCCACCAAGACCACCCTCCTCATCATCCTCGGCGTCATCATCATCATCATCATCATCATGGTCATCGTCATCGTCATCAACGCCAAGTGTAGCTGCAGTCGTCATCATGATGATGATATGTCCTGCGGGTATCGTGTGGCTGAGGCCGTGGCGGATTCGTATCAAACTCCACACGACGCTCCCCGGCCCTGTTTCTGCCGGGAAGCCTTGAAGAAATCAAATTGGCGAAAGGATTGCAAGAAGCTTTGAGATTCCGGGGCTTCAAGATTTTGGAGTTTGTGGATGGCTCCAAGGGCCCCGCGCTGCTGTGGCCAAAGGATCTTCCTGCAGGGAATGGCGAATGCCCGACCAGACCGTAACCAGCAAGATTCCGAAGACCCTGAGTCAAAAATTCGGGGAGTACGTGCAAGCGCCCTGGATGGTACAAACATGAACCAAAGCCAACCACAGGTAGGAAACCCCAATACTACGGAGCTTCAAGATAGCGAGAAGAAAGTAAAACGCAAACAAAACAAACGTGCGAAGTCCTCGCAGCTCGGCGCCCTGCTCAACTCTGAGCCTCAGAGTGCAAAGGTCGCAGCAACAGAAGAAAAATGACAATCACAACAACACCAAACATGGAACAGCAACAGTTGCAGAGCCAGCTGCAATTCTAGTTATAGTTGATCTTGACATACGTTGCTGTGGTTGATGTGGGGTGCACGTATGCTACGCCGCCACCACCACCACCACCACCACCACCACCACCACCACCGGCGCCGCTGCCAACACCAGCATCATCATCATCAACATCATCATCGTCACCATGGTTATCACTGTCACCACCAGTACCAGCTCCAACACGCCGCCACCACCCTACCTCTGCCCCTCCGACCACCATGAACAGCAATCAATGCTGTAAGGCCGTCATGAAAAGTTGAATGGAGTAATCACACGTGCATGTATCAGTGTATCATTTGCTAAGGTGGATTAAGGCCGTGGCCATTTGAAGGAGATCCGGCTTGCGTCGAGCTTTCCTGAGAAAGTGGGAGAAACGGCACAAAGTACCCCTTCAGCATGGGATCTGATATAGAATGTGATTGAAAACAGGGATCCCTCAACTGAAAAAGCCCATATAAGTTGGTTGGAAGACTTGCACCCGCGGCCTCTCGCTCATCTCCTTCTGTCTTGACACCACCGCAGAAACCTGCGAGTCAATATCTGGCCATGCTTGAATGTATATATCCTTAGATGATCCTCGTCACATGTGCTGGGGCATCCGAACCTGTAAAACTCGGACGCTGCTGTCTCGTGTACCCACCAACCCGCATCTGGTTGCTGAGCAGTACCCTGCCCTCTGACTGAAAATCTGAACAAACACCGTCAAAGCAAGCAAAAGCACATGCAATGGCGTTTTCCAAGAACTATGCTCAAGAGGGCCCGTCTGAGCCCGATGCCGCGAAGGTCACTCATGCACAGCTGGCATTGCGAAAGGCTTTAGGGGGAAGCTAACACATACGAATCTTTCACACTGATATTATTCTCTTTTCGCAATGCCTGCTCTGTAAGCACCACAATGGGCCGGCTTAGCCAGTCTCTGAATGTGGATCTGAGCTCCTTGCTGACCTTCGTTAGGCCGTCAGCATATTGCAGGTGAGTCGGCACCCAATGCAGATTGGAAGCTGGCACTACTTCCTGAATTGCTCTGATATTCACAAGGGACCGTTTATCGGCCAAGTTGGGGTTCTCTTGAACTGCACAGTCGTACAGAGATTTTGCATCAACCACATGTAGGTGTCGGAGTCGTGGACCTACTCGGTGTGCTGGAACGTTGAAGACGATCTCCGAGATGAACATGTTCAAGAAGCTTCCTCTGTCACAGCTCTCATCCGCTGCGGATGCCTCCGCCGCCAGCGTGCGTCTGCAGACACGTTGTGATCGGCCCGACTTCCAGTCTAGGATGCCGGCTGGCACGGTCTTGTGCAGGACGTCAGGGCTTGAGAGAAGTGTAAGCGTTCCAAACTGGGATCTGCAATCTGAGGCATTTGCCCAGGAACTGTCCGAGAATCCAATGATGACGCTGTTCTCATCAAAAGCCACGTCTCTCATGACAATGCCTTCGCTCCGGGTCTCCTTGAGGAAGGACACGGTCTCAAAGAGGCAGGACAAGTCATCGACAGTAGTCTCCATGCCCTTGTTCGAGAGCGAGACGGCTGGAGCTATCTCAGGTCGAGACTGACCTGCCAGCCACTGTAAGCTTCCAGAGACACTTCTGAACTCAGCACGCTCGGTCGGACAGCTTCTTGTCCTTGGTGAGTCGCCCTCGTGGAAGCGAGGAGCTTTCAAGAGTGTCGATGAAGTCGGACTGCTCGATCTTCAGCTCGAACCGTCCTTTCGGCAGAGGGGTGAAGGTCAGCTGCTTGCCCTTGAACGTGTAGGTCTTGCCGGGTTCCATGAACTCGAAGCTTCCCCACGTGAAGGCGTCTTTGACCTCTTGGACGTTGTAGTCGTCGCGAAACGATCCAATGAAGTCGTCCACGTAGACGAGGATGTAGCTCACCACCTCGTGGTTGGAGTCCCTCTTAATGAACAGCATTCGGTCAAAACAATGCTGCTCATATCCTAGAGACTTCAAGCGCTTGATGACTTCTGCGGTCCAAAGCCGCGGTGCGTTGGAAAGTCCGTAGACGTTGGATCGAATCCGGTAGAGGCCAGCTGCCCACTCAGAAGTACGTGCTATGATGCCGTCACGGGGTGGTAGCATGTACAGAGGAAGTGGACGTTCGCCTTCCGGTTGCTGTCCCTGAAGGAAAGCGGTGCTAGCATCAGCCAGCCAAGAGGTCCAAGTGTGGCTTGTCCCAAGCAGCTCTTTGTTCAAGCCCGCCACCATCATGGCGAACACCACATGCTCAGCCATTCTCGTAGGAGTGGGGCTTTCCCTCGTTAAAGACCGAAGATCTGGATCTTGGTGGCCTAGGCAGACCACACGGCACTTCGCCCTCAAAGGCCCTTGTCCGCGAGCTGTGCCTCTGTAGACCGCCCGAGATTTTAAGATGCGACGCCGAAGTTGAGGCGAGGACATCACCTTGGCGATCTCTGAGGCGCTGAGTGGTTCGATTGATTCCCAGTGGAGCAAAGACCTCGCCTCCTTGACCGCGGAGTCAACAAAGGCCTGGAGCTTTTCCTTCGGAAGATGCAAGAGTTGTCGCCAAGGAACTTCTCGATCCAATTGCTTCAATTCTTTGCGGGTCAGGGAACGCTCCGTTTTGATTGGCGGTACCGGATCATCTGCGTCGGTGTCTGACGTGTCGTAGTCAGCAGCCTCCTTGCCGGTGGCCTCGACGTCGCTCTTCCGCACGCCGCTGTTCAGGTAGCTCTGGTAGAAGCTATTGTTTCCACCCTCCACGTGGTCGAGCTCGTCAGGTCTGACTCGTCGTTGAGGAGGTGCTTGTGGCAGAGCTGGTTGTTCAGGTAGTCCCTGCAAGGTGTCCCCAGACGGTTGCGTTGCTTCCTGCGAAGCTTCTGCTGGTTGTCTCTGTGGTTCTGCTTGGCCTGGTAACTCGAGAGTGTCCCCCGACGGTTGCGCTGCTTCCTGAGAAACTTCTGTTGGTTGTACGTCCGGGTAGCTCTCGAAGGGCTCCACGTAGTCGGGTGTTTCCATTGGTGCCGAGTCAAACGCCGCTGAATCATACTGCGCTGACTCGAGGCCTTCGGGGACATCACTTTGTGAGGCCCCAAAAACCGCTTGTGGTGCGTGTGGCGTACTCGGGACTGGAGGTTGTGGAGCTTGTGGTAGAGGACGTAGGCGAGGTTGGTGAGGTAGTGCTGGAGACCGTGTTCCGGTACGCCTCGGTGTTGGTGGGTTCCTTGAGCGGCTTCTTCCGCGAGTTGGGTCGCCAAAACGTTGAACCACCACTTGTTGGTTTTGTTGTTGATAGCGAGGACTGTCCACTCTGATGTTCACCGACGTAGCTGGTAGTTGTGGTAGCACTGAAGGTTGCGGTGATGGAGGTATCATGCCGGGAGTC
Source organism: Symbiodinium pilosum (assembly GCA_905231905.1). Taxonomy (NCBI): domain Eukaryota; class Dinophyceae; order Suessiales; family Symbiodiniaceae; genus Symbiodinium; species Symbiodinium pilosum. The sequence continues at coordinate 50,351 of CAJNIZ010024113.1, read as the reverse complement.
GGTGGCAAACTTGCTATGGCCATCTCGTCATCAAGATCGAGAAGGTTGTTGTCCAAGTCTGCGACTTCACCAGGAGCAGGAGGTCCCGTCTCATCCGCCCAGATTGAATCTCTCAAACTCTGAGATCCATCCTTCAATGCTGCAATGTCCTCGGAACTTGGCTGCCATCGCTCAAAGCCAGAAGCCACTCTGAGCTGTTCAGCGGTGACCAGAACGGTCGTTGTACCAGTTCGCAACCATGCCTGACTCCCAACGTGGGACGGGTCCCAAGCCAGAAATCTGGCCATTGCCCATCCGCCCCTTTTGTGGGGACCCTTGCGTCTCCAGCGCCAGAAGGCGCATGGCTCACCTGGAGAAATGTCGGCGATGCCTGTGGCCCTCGTCTTTCTGAGGAGAGCCCTGCGGATGCCCCTGTCAACCGCGAACTCTGCGATGCGACGAAGAGCTTCAGCACGGATTTGTTCGGACCGAACCGCAGCATCGCCTGGAGAAGAAGCCAATGCCACCGGGTCTGCAAGTATGTCACAACCTGGAACTCGGGGCACTCGGCCAAACACAGCCTGGTAGGCTGAACGACCTTTCGTCATCGAAATGGAATTCAAAGCATGCAATGTTGGAGACAACAAGCCCTCGACGGAGTCGACGTCCGTGGCCGCGTTCGTGTCAATCATCTTCTCCAGCACGGTCCTGAGCACGGCGTTGCGTCGTTCAATCGTTGCAATCGTCCAGTGAGCTTCGGCTGGGCAGAACTCGACTTCAATGCCAAGTGCTTCGAGACCATCTTTGCAATGTCCTTGAAAGAGAGGATCTGGATCGCACCTGATCTTGACAGGAAGCCCATAAGGACGGAGCCAAAGCTTTTCGAACAACTTGAACGCGGATTCGGAGGACTTTTCAGGTAGGCATCCTGCTTGATGCAAGTTCGTGGCGACATCCACCATACCCAGGATGGGGATTGCCATGCCCGATGTCGTGCGCACAAAGACCACGTCGCTCTGGATCTCGTCACAGAACTGTCGAGGTTGTAGTGAAGGTAGTGCAGAGGGACGTGGCTGTTGAGGCATCTTGAGTCGCTCGCACGTAGAACACCGCAGCTTCCGGACCGCATCGATCATGCGCTGGGATGGCGAGCCATGATAGCACATAAGACGGATCAGTTCTTGCGGTGATGGATGTCCAAGGTTCAGGCGTCGTCGAGCCACAGTGCGCTTGACGTCGAGCGTAACGTGAGGACCAAGCCCATCGAACTTGATATCGGTAGGAAAGGAGCTTGGAGGAAGTTCACCTAGTTGTTCCCTTTCAGGCTGAGGCTCGTTGCGAAGGTCGCCGTACACAAAGATGCCGATGACCACAGGTTTGTCGAAGCGCTGCTTGGGGAACTGTATGTTGTCCAAGGCCTCGGTCTCGACGACGATCGAATTGTCGTTGTGGAGGAGCGCGGCGCCGCAAGCGCTGAATGCCACGTCCATGGGAAGCCGACGTTGAACTGGTAGATGCGTTGCCTGAATCTTTACCGGGTTCATTCGTAACAGGTCTGCGATGGAACGTCCGAGCTGACCATCCGGCTCGATGTTGAACGGGCGCTTGGAGGAGGTTTCGCCAAAGCTTCGCTTGACCTGGTCAAAGACGGGCTTCCATTCTTCCGGAGAGGACACGGGGCGCGCGACGACATACGTCTCGAAGTAGCCGAAGCGTTGTGGATCTCGTTGTCGTAGGACCTGATGCAAGGACTTCACGATCTCGTACGCAAGCGCGTCCGGGTAAACCTGGGAAGCCGTGGTGTCCGCACCTTGCAGTGGCTTGCAGTAAAGAAGGTCACGGCTTGACAGTGTACGACCAAGTTGAACCATCATCTCGGGCTCATTGCCAAGGAACCTGAGGGACTTCTTGATGGGACGGCCGTCCGCCGTCTCTGCTGCGTATGCGCCGCTGTGACATGTACTGCTGCAAACTCCTGGAGTGTTGATAACTTCAACTACCTCAGCCTGTTGCCATAGACGGCTCGTGAGGGGGTTCTCGAGGATGAAGAACCTGCCAGAAGCGTGCTGTTCAAGTAGCAGGTCACAAATGAATTTCCTCATAGGAGCATCCTCTTCTCTCATAACCTCTAGCTCGCGCAGGCGATGGGCATAGTTACAGTTCTGGTTGATGAGGGAGTATTTGGTACAAGGGAATCCAACGACCAACAACCACGGCTTGAACGTGCGAACTGCCTTGAGTACCCTGGATTGGTCCCGAGGATCATCCAAGTTCACGCCATAGATGAGGTCAACTGGTTGAAGTGCACGAAGCCCGAACTCGGCGGCAAACTTGGTTGGCTTCGCCTGGCCCGCATATAGTTCAAGAAGGTCCGCCATAGGTGGTGGCCTCGAGGAAGCCGTTGCCAAGTTGGTGTACACCTTGGACTCACTCTCGTATGCCCTCACTGCTTGGTCGATGTTGCCAACTACTCGCCTGCGAACTCCCAGTCGTACGTGCTCTCCAGGTCGTCGTCCTGCGTCATGTCGTACTCCGTGTGCTGGCTCGGCCTCGTTGACGTCGTTCGGCTCGGCGTCGTTCCCGTGGATCGTGTCCCCGAAGAAGGCGTCGGCCGTGTTGATGTCCGTCGTGGAGCCGGAGTCGCCGAAGATGGTGTCGAGTAGGCTCCTGTAGCCGTTGCCGTCGTTGATGAGGTCGCTTTGTGCTTCGGCTGAGCTCCTGGAGGTAACGTCCGGACCATATTGTCCGAGGATGGAGGCGGCACACATGACCGAGAGGAGCGCTGCTCTGCGTGCTCCACCTATAGGCCGCTTTCCGGATGGCATCCCCACTTCCACTTGAGGCCGCACAGCCGGCACTTGCTGAAGCTTCCGTGTGGGTTGCCGTACCGATGCATGTCGTTGTGGGCGCACTCGTCTGGCTCCACCTGAGCTCGCTTGAGCATCGACCAAGCGAACGTTCACCGCCACGAGGAGGTTGGCCATCAGGTTGCGAAGTATGCGCCTTGATCGGCGCACCAGTCTGCGCCAAGCTGTCAGCCATGCCGGAGGGTCGCGGATCATCAAAGGAACGGACCCGAGGCGGGATGTCGAAAGCTTGGGGCTGAAAGATTGCTTCGGGAGGAGGATTGTCCCAATCAGTCATGTCCTGCAAGGATTTCCAGGTCTTGTCATGCTTGGCTGCTGCATCAAAGCTTGCGATATCAACTGCCAGGTGCCCACGAACTGTCTTGATAGGAGCGGTCACTCCAAGCCTAGTAAAGTGTGCTTGCCGTGCAGGAAGGTCAAGAACTAAACCCAAGGAATCCAGCATGACGTTTGATCCTAGTAAGGGGATGTTTGCCTCAACCATGCCGGCACCCAACAAGAACTTGCGTCCAGCAACGATACATGGAATGTATGCCCTGAACAAAGCGGGTGATGGGTCGCCTTTTCCGAACTGGAACAAGTCCTCCATGCCCTTCTTGTGCTTGTGCACGCGCAGGCCAAAACCATCCAAAATCTGTACATGTGACTTGAACCAGTCTGGGCCGCAGCACATTCTCTGACACGCCGTGTCGAGGATCATGTAGCCTGCCAACGGAGTGCTATCCTTGACCTCATCGACCTGGAAGACAGCCATGTTCACGGTGAAGAGGTTGCCGTAGTTGTCGTGGGAGTCTGCGAGGTCAAGGCCGGATGTGTTCACGAAGAAGGCCTCATTCGGCGGAGAAGCTTCTGCAAGGAGGGTTTGATGGTCCTTGCCTCGGTTCTTGCCCCTGCCCTTGCCGTCCGCCTTCGAGCCAGCGCCCTGTGACTGCCCGCCGCTAACTGGACACTGGGGGTCACCTTTCCAGTGCCCTTTCTCCCCGCAAGCCAAGCAATGGGTACTTGCCTTAAGCTCCTGAGGAGATTTCTTGGTCGAGCTGCCGGCGCCACTAGAAAATTTTCGTCCAAGCTTGACAGACTGTAGCCTGCGAGCTGTCACAGTCAACACCTGTGCCAGCTCATCGAGGGCATCGTCTTGTTCATCCTGTCGTCGCCCTCATTGTCGTCGGCAGGGTCTCCCTTCTCGTCCGGGTCGCCGTCTTCGCCCTCCTGGTCGTCATTCTCTTCTGGGATGTTGTCAAGGTGGCCCTCGGTCTGGTCCACGTTGTCGGTGTACCAGACTTTCTTGCCGCCGCCTTTCCAGAAGAGGGGTGGCCATTCTTGCCGCCCACGATCGATGTAGTAGAGGCCGAAGTCGAGGAAGAAGAACCTTTGCTAGCGCCCTTGGGTCTCACTGGCTGGCCGTCGAGTCCCACTACCGGAGGTGGACCTCGAAAATCAGGAAACTGCATGACCATGCTATCCATGATGTCGTCGAATGCCAAGCTGTAGCGGGAGCCGACCAGTATCAGCCTTTGATCCTGTAAGGTTAGGCGGGCACGCTCTAGCAGTCGATTGCCTCTGCTTTCTTCATCGTACATTGCTGTCACCTGGAACCGCCTCCAGGTTCCTTTCCACCCTGCGATAGCGATTCGAGAAGGCCCTCAGAGATTCAGCAGGATATCGAGCCAAGGCCTCGTAGTCCGCTAAGAATCGTCTTTTCTGGTACACCGCCTTCTGCGCCATGGGGGCCTCCAAGGAGCGTACGATGAAGTCCACACCGTCAGCAGCATAAACAGAATCAAGAGGAACGTGTTCCAACTCACTTTCCAGCTCTCCAGTAAGGGAGTTGTACAGAAGCAACGCTGCCTCCTTCTTCTGCATGAACGGTGCTATCTGAAGTTCCCAGATGGCAATCTTTCTCTTCCACTTGGCAAAGGCACGCATATCCTCCTTGTCGTACTTCCAGACCGGAGGAGCTGGGGGTGTCCCTCCTCGCCATTTGATCCCCTTTTCGGGTCCCATCCGTGAGACCCAAGCCGAGGAGGAACCAGTGGCGGAGGAATCTTTCTTGACCGCCGAGCCAAGTAGAGGAGGATGATCTTGTACTCCGTCTTGTTGACCTGACAGCGCCGGATCTCGTAGAGCTCGCTGTTGTCCTTGAGGAGGATCAGGCAGAAGTCGCCGAGGAGCGCCGCGCCCGGCCGCCGAAGTCAACGTAGGAGAAGTCTTGGTGGGCCGCAGGTTGCCAAGGTCCGGGTTGACGACGGGGTCGTCTGTGAAGGCTTCGGACTCTGCCTGTTCCTTGCCAGAAGTGCCCTCGTCAAAGGAAGGTGGACCACCGCCTGCTGCACGCCCTTGTCGTCGTGCCCTTCGTTGTCGCCTGCTTAACCCAGAGGAGGTCGAAGAAGATACCGAAGAGCTTTCGCCTTCTGCGTCTGCGGATGGAAGGAAAAGCCATGTTCCCTGGCTTGTCTGCCTCCTATGAGGTCTGTTGGTCTGATAGAAGTCGTTGCCAGAGCACACCATGCATTCCCAAGAGCCATCCGCATTGAACACAGCATTGTCATGATCACACTGAGCGCATCGCCACAGGGAAGGCACCCAGCTTTGATCATTGCCCTGGATCGCCGATGGCCACGTCGAGGTCACCCTTGGCCTTGGAGAGGTCACCGCTTCAGCGGGTCCATTCGGACACGGCATAGGACCGGATCTCGCCGAGGTCGTGGGGATCATCGATGGACCTGAAGGAAGGTTGTCGCGAAGGAAGTCGGTCACATTCTGCATCTTCAGGTCTCGGCCGACCGAAGTGGCCACCGTCTAGGCTCCGGTGCCAACTGAACAAACACCGTCAAAGCAAGCAAAAGCACATGCAATGGCGTTTCCAAGAACTATGCTCAAGAGGGCCCGTCTGAGCCCGATGCCGCGAAGGTCACTCATGCACAGCTGGCATTGCGAAAGGCTTTAGGGGGAAGCTAACACATACGAATCTTTCACAGAAAACATGTGCACAAAGAGGGTCGCACCACTTGGGCTTTCTTGATCCGAGATCGCCGTCCCCTCGCACATCAGCAAGAGGCGCGCCGAACGCCTGGCAACAGTCTACAGAAGGCTGCAATCCAATCTGCGAGCTATATGTCCTATGCCAGTAAGTTCCGCGGAACATAATGCATGTGAAGTACGTTGTCGCCAAAGAAGGGATGTGCTGCAGGTATCTGCGTCAGTCAGGCTCACGGACAGACATGCGCTCCGAGCATTTACGAGCGCAGGTTCAAGTTGCCAGGGCTGCCGGTCAAAAACCTCTTAATGTGTGGAGTACGCTACTGCATCGACAGCCGTCTCAGCTGGTTGTGGCCACAAAACACTAATCTATGGAGACAACCTGGTAGATAGATGCCGATAGCAAGATTATCCTTTCGGTACAAAATCAAGGTTCGTGTTGAGAATCCTAGAACCCCTGCTTCAACTCCTGAGCTGAGGAAGCCACGCGGGGGGACGAGGACTCTCTACTCTGCGACTGGGTTTCTGGGCGCCCTGAGCCGGAGGTTCTGCGCGAAGCCTTCTCAGATCCCGAAGTTCAAGAACTGATGGTTTCGGCACAACAGTTTAGGTTGTGGGTTTAGGGCGGGGAGTTGCAGAATAGGTTGTGCGGGTGTGTTTGCAGCGGGGCTATTGCACGGACCAGCGTTGCCTCCTACCACTGTGATTGCAGCCAGTCCTCTTACAGTAGCTATCGTGGCGCAATGCGCCGGTGATCTCAGGTATCCACTGGCACCTCGCATCTCCTCCTAGGCCTGACAAGCTTCGCGCTGCGTGCTTGAAAGTCAAGTTCTGCAAGATATGAACCAAATCCTGCTTTTCGACAAGACATGTGGGGAAAGCTACTGTCAAGAAAGTTGTAATTCTTGTCTCAGCACCCACCACGAAAGCGGCACTCACGTCTGTACCTGCTTTTGCGACTGCTTCGCCATATCCGCAACATCCGAGGATGCTCAAGAGGGTGAGGAAGCGGTGAAGTGGCGCGTCCCATCTATTCCTAGCTCCACAACACACAGAAACGCTCACGCAAACCTTCACGGTTGGCTTCTCCAATATGCCTGTGGGACCAACGCTCGCGGCTTACAAGCCTGGACACCACCGTCCCCCTTCCCAGTGCTCTTTCAGATCTCTCACGTCTGCATCTGCACGGCCGCCTGCAAAACATATGCAAAGCAGGGAGACCTTGCAATGCACAAGTTCGACTTGATGCAACACAGGATTTCAGACAAATTCTGCTGCCTGCAATGCAAGCTGCCATATTGCTGTGTAAGGACAGCACAAGTTGGGTCGTGCCTCTGACCAGCTGCCCACCACCTCACTCAAACCCTCCAAACCTGAAACTGACCCAGCCCCATCCAGGGTAGGGGCGCCTCGAACTTAGCGCATGCCAGGCGGTGGCGGCCTTGACTTTCGGCAAGACAAGAGCCCTTCTCATCATCTTGAATTCCTTCTCGGGGCTTGCAACAACAAGGATCTGAACCCCAAAGAATGCATATGCACTGTCCTCACTTCCATCCTAGTGATCCCCATGGTAACCTGCATACAAGAAGCTTCGTTCCAACATGATCCCTAAGATCCAGCCATTATTGAGTTTGACCTCAAATCAAGTTGCAGCAAATATTATGAGTCTGAGTACTAACAGAAGCAACGCATCAACATTGAAAAGGTCACTGCACTCCTGGGCTTGTAGGTCATGATAACATGTACTAAGTTCACAGCTTGAGCCCATCCGGATTTTTTGCTCATTCTCCCTCAGCCCGCTAATCTCAGAACCCTCATCTCTAAACCCCGAACCTATAGACCCCCGAACCCAAAGCCCTGCAACCCTTAGTGCGGCCACAATGCATACCCGGAGGCAGCGCCCTGGCGCGCGCTAAGCTCTTAGGGATCTGGGGTTGGGCAATCAAGGTCTGGGCTCGGGGTAAGCGAGCCAACTGGCAGGACCTTACATTAAGCATGATATTGTTATGCAATGTTCCCCGCCGCCCCTACTTTTTGGTGCCCTCTTTGGGATTGAGATCCTGGGCATTTCAGGGCTTAGGAGTTGGGGATTTGTGGTCCAGGGGAAGGTTGACGGAGCTCTGCAGTGAAACCTCTCGGAACGAGTGCACTTCACACAAGGTCTCCCACAAAGTGACAGAAAAACAGGCCTCATCGCAAACTCAGACCCTACACCTGTAGACCCTAACAATCCTAAACACTTCAGCCTATAGCCCCTGCAAGCCCCGTGGTGTTCAACTGCAAGCACGCCCGGAAGGGCCCTCCCGCGCGCGGCGCGCCGCTGCTTCCCGGGCCTTCCTGACACAGGCACAGCCAGAGAACCAACAATCGTCGTGGCAGGGCAGCAGCAGGGGGAGGACGACGAGGAGGCGGGGGAGAACGGTCACAGACTAATGCAATGCCCCCTGCCCCTCTGAAACTTGGGGTTCAGAACGGTCAGCTCGACATGCTCTGGGAGGGTTGGTTAGCATGCATGGCCATGAGTTGAGATTCCAAGATTGATTGGCGCAAGAACTCAGAACTTGCGAGCAGATTGTCAGGAGGTTCAGGTTTTCACAAGCTTGCAGCATGATCTCTCGGAACTCAATACCATTTCGAATTGGGAGCTTTCAGACCTACACCCAACGAAACTCGAACAGACCTGAGGCTGGGCAGACGTGGCGAATCAGACACCAGCCAGAATTCCAGTCTCGGGATTGCTTCAGGTTAGACATCCTGAAAGGAACATCACTTTGGCGCGCGCGCGCACAATTTTCGCTTTACACGCTGAACAAAAGCCGTGAGAATCGTGAGATCAAGTCAAGTTTCCCTTAAGGGCAGACCCTGCCTTGGGCCGGTTTGCTGCAATCAGTCGCTCTGCTGCGGAGCCGTGCCTTCCGAAAGCAGCAGGTTAAGAGCTTAAGATGTTGTTTTGAAGGTTGGGGCTCCCGGCTCGTGCCTTTAAGCTGGTGGGGGGATGTACTTCAGGGATGACCGCTTGCTTGCGACTCACGTGCGAAGCCACGAGTGCAGACAGAAATGGGACAATGTTGATGTTCTGATCCCTTTCCCGACCTTGGTGTAAGGAGCCCGGGCCCAGTCCACGTGGGGATTCAGGCAGGGCCCGCTGTCCAGACACGGCCAAACTAAATGCCAGCATGACGGCCCATTCTGGTTTGACGTTCTTTCGGGAATGGTCTCTCTCCCACTGCTGTACAACCTGCTCTGGGGCCTTTTGCATTTCTAAAACAAGTTTAGGAGCTTGTGAGAAAGATCCAAGAGAATCAATCCTCATCATGTCTTCAGGCCTCACCGTTATTGGGAGTCTTCGCTGCAACCCATCGAATTCAGGGCTGGCACTGCTTGCTGACAAAGGCTTATCTGCACAACGAGGTTCGGCAGGAGGCACAACCCGATTCGTTCATTGCGTACCCTGCATCGCTCATCATTACCAGGTCATGCGCCTAAGTCTGCTGCATTCTGCCACTCATGTCTGTGGAAGCCGGCCCGGCCTCTCTCCCTTGGTCTCTTTCTTGTATGCATAGGACACGCTAATCGGTCGGTTGCACAAGAACTGCCTTGGTTGTAGCGGTCGGAAGCTTCAAGCTTGGCCAGGTTGCAATCTGAACCCCCGGAAGCCCCTCCGCGTGAAGCTCCACAACAGTCCGGGTCTGTTTCAGCTGAGGGGGATGTAGGCATTACGTTGCACGGGCCGCGTACAGGGCACCAACTTGGAATGCAACAGAAAGTTAATCACTCTGATCGTCAAGCTCTTGGCTGATGGCTAGTTCAATGCTAAAGCGCATGCTTGCTTGCAACTTGTTGCGTACGAACAATGAACAATCTACTTGATCAGCTTGAAACGGCACAAGATCCTATCCACACACACCGACATCTAAAGAACAGCAGATCCAACATGTTCAAGACCGTCACAACCCATCCTGCAAGTGGAAGCCGGGATCCCTGCCCGTTCATCCCTGCAAGGGCTGCATCTGATGCCTGGTCTTGCAACAGCTAGAGAGCTTGTCGGATACCATAACTCCTAACCCAAGCTCTTACTCTCACACACGGACACACGTGTCATGACTGCCAGCGCATGGCGTGGTATGAAAATCAGCTTGTTTCTTAGGGCTTCTGCTTCTGCTTCCAATTCTCATGGAACCAAAGTCCCTTTTCTATCCTCAGTCAATCAATCTCCATTACAAGCCCCAACTGCTTCCACAATCTCAAGACACGCCGGTGTGGTTTGCTGATCGAACAAGAGATGTGACAGCCAAACCCAATGAAATGAGGGCACCCCAAAACTGCCATGACTACTATCTGGGATCCGGGGAATCCGCGCTCCCACTGTTTGCGGTTCTGGGTCTAAGGTTCGGATCTGTCAAACTGAAGGGCAGCATCAGCACCGCAAACACTACCCAATAACCCTCACACACAAAGTTGCTACCAGGCCCTGTGGCATAATGGAATTCAGGATCGGGAGCTGCCGACTTCCGCCTTTTCAGAAGCAACAAACCTCTCGCTCAAAGCAGCAGCGCCTCGAAGGTGTCATAGGAAATGAAGCCGAACCCACGCGAGACACCTGGCAAGGCTGCAGGAGTCGACTTTCCGAAGCCGATACAATTCTGTACTTGAAATCTGGGATTGAAATTGTCTGCGGACGAGGTCCTTCTCTCCAGGCCAGATGCTGAGAGCTGTAGACTTTTGATTTCAAAATGGGTCCCAAAATCTGTCACCCAAATCTTTCCCAACAAATGGCAGGATTTCGAATTCGGGATTTCTGAAGCTGGAGCCGGCCGTCTTGGGCCCACAACGAAGATTTGAGTGATAGCCTGCAGTGTTTTGGAATGATGTGGAACGATGTCAACGCCAAGATCCTGATTAGTGTGGGGTCCCTCAACTGCAACGCTTTCCGCGAGTGCTTCTGTGCCTCGGCCTAATAAGTGCGAAGGCTGGATCATAAATTTGGTGGAAGCTGTGATTTATGCAGACGAGCTCCGGTCACTCTCTATCATGGAGCATAGCCATCATCAATGCTCTGCATGATGTGCTGGAAATCTTTAAAAACACCTCAAAATGGTCCATCATACTGCAGGATGTGTCAACGCATGCTATTGCAACTGCGTGTAAGTACACATGTGAGTTGCGCATACATTTTCTGAGAATCTTCCATGTATGCAGGGGGCCCCGCTGTGTTGCTCATCAAGGGGCCCCTTGAGCGCACGAGGCTCGACATCGAATGGTCGGTGGAGAAAAGACATCATCGAGCGCTACTTGCACTGCTGAGCAAGGTGGTTTTCAACAACGAGGTTTGGACAGTGGATTGGCCAAGGCTGCTCCCCAAGCAGACGGCTTGACGCAAAAAACCTATAGGTCATACTGCAGTCTCAAGGCAGTGCGCCAGACGCGGTTCGAATGTGGCGATCGAGGGGGCCTTCCTTACACTTTCTTTGCTGCAAATTCCGCTTGGGATGCTGCAAAACAGCTCAATCTTGAAGCAGTGCTGATCACTGATCCCTTCCTTCAGCTCCTGGACCGCCTGTACCAGTACGATGAGGACATTGAGTTGCCATCCCGCTAAGAGGAGTTCTTCCGACACTTCAGCCGGCAGAAGGTCGAGGAGTTGCGGGCCTACATAATCAGGCACGCTACGCTGTGCAAGAAAATGAAGGAGGTTGGAGTGGACGTTCTTGATCTACTTGCAGGGTGGCATCTTCTCAGCAGATCTGGTGCGCCGAGGCGGACCCATATCCAGCTGAAGAGTTTGTGCCAGGGTTCGCTCAACTACCAAAAAGTATCGCAGGCCCTTCTCAAGATGTTTGGCGGCGATCACAAGCCAAACATTCGAGATTTGCTCAAGGTCGGCACCTCGCAGGGCGAGAACAGCTATTTGACGGAAGAGGGTGACGAGGCCTACTTCTACGAAGACACTGACTTCCATGGCGAGGACGATTGGAACTACGACGAGGACGTGTACCAGTCCGAGAGCAACTACATGAACCACCAGAGGAGGATCAACAGCTACCAGCTTCTCGACAACCACGCAGAGAACGCTCAAGTGGTTCACCAAGGGCAACTACGTCGGTCAAGGATCCCAGCGCTGAGCAAGTCCTGGCAGGGATAATCCGTGCCCGTGCTCGGGCTCTCGACGGGCTTCCCCCTTTGACAAAGGCTCTCGAAAGCATGCCAGACAACAAGTGGACCGGTGACATGGACCTCGACGATGACGCTCTCCTTGTGGCTACCGAGCTCGATGAGAAGCACAGTGCATGGATAAAGACAAGCACCTCAGAAAAAGCAGTACCCATGAGTTTTCTTCTCAAGCACAGGGACAAAGGCGGATCCAAAGTTGCCAATGCCCGCATCATCCTCCAAGGCTTCCGGCACTCCGACGTCACGACAGAGAAGTTGGACACTGAGTCCCCAACATTGTCAAAGGTTGGGCGAAGTCTACTCCTTTTCTTCTGCAGTCAGACGACGTGGAAGGTGTGGTCCGCCGATGTGAAATCGGCTTTCCTTCAGGCCGATCGAATTGATCATGAAGTCCGTATCTTTGCTGTGCCAAATTCTGACATCAGACATCATCAGACGACGTCTTGCTCGACTCATTGGCCTGAGGGACGACGAGATCATGAGGATTTCGAAGCCCGCTTCTGGCGATGTACGAGCGCCTCGACAGTGGTACTCGACAGCAGACCTCGTGGACACGGATGAGATGAAGCTGGCGCGACAACGCTTGGACAAGTGCCTCTACCTCAATGTTCGCAAAGCTGTGGGTGGCGATGAAAAGTTTCGAGTTTTCAATCGGAATGGCGCCGCCTACGTTGTGGACGGCATCTGTGGCATCCACGTCGACGACTTGGTGTCTGGCGGTGAAGGTGTCAACAGCAAGGCCGATGTCGAGCAACAGGGTCCGGAGCATTTTGTCTGCTACAAAGATCGTGCTCAGACGTTGCTACACCGCTTCCCTTTTGGGAGCGTGGACTTCACCCGCAACCAGGCCTTCTGCGACATCCAGCTCGAGCAGGGCATGGCTCACGACTCCGTTGCCATGTCCCTCCATCTGTATGTGCTTGCCTGGGCTGCCACACAATGTTTGCCAGTGTTGTCGGCTTCTGCTTCGCTCTTGCAATCCACAACCACGGCGACTTCTCCGAATTGGTCTTTGGCGTCTACACAGACGCGGCCTGGGCAGTTTGCCCAGATGGGTCTTTGCAAGATAGAATGGTCATCTTTGTTGCGAGCAGGCAGGAAGTGGAGTCGGGCAAGCCTTTTCCTCTGACTGTGCTGGACTGGTCGTCAAAGAAATTGACGAGGGTCTGCCGATCTTCCTTTTCGGCAGAGACGCAAGCTGCAGCCAACGCCGTCGATGAGTTGGACCGGGCTCGCACAGTTTGGCATCTCATGGTGTGGCTGTTCAAGGACCTCAGCAAGGTCACCGACAACAACTCCACGGGCGCCAGCGCCATCACGAATGCGAGGTCCTTGTATGATGCCGCGAACTCCATGAGCGCAGGCCTCAAGCTCACGAAGCGAAGATGCGCCATCGAACTCACCATGTCTACCGAGCGCTTGAAAGCAATGGGCAGCTGAGACTTTCTAAGCAGCTGTCATGTTGACGTCGAACTTGAGTGCCACCATGCAACTCTTGAAGTTTTCACGCGCCATGGCTCTCGCCTGCAGCTTGGTGAGCCCGTCCGCGAGCTGCTGCGCGCTGTTGCGCCATGATCCACCGATCGCCAAGCCGAAGTGGACGAGCTCAACGATGCGGCTCGTGCTCACAACGATGTTTTTTGTTTGCGATGACCTTCCCAGGCGCCAGCTTCAAGGATGCGACAGAGTTGTTCTAGGCCACTCACTTGGACAATACTGTTCGAAGAGACATTTCTACAGCAGTTTTGCTCCACAAGATGCTCTTCGTCAAAGGGCTGTGATTGCTGCAGCAGTCCTGGCTTCTCAGGTGACCGAATCTGAAGCCTCGACACAGGCCACCGTTGCCGGGTACGACTTTCAGTACGAGAACTCCGTGATCACGCTGCCCCCAGCGCAGCTGATGATCGACTTGAACCAGGTGCTGTGGTTTATGCTGATTACCTTCCTCTGCTTCCTGTTCTTCATCAGGGTGATCCTTCCGAAGTTCTTTGTCTCCGAGGACGAATTTCATGAAGTGACGGAGGTGACCCTGGCCGATGCAGAGGTGCCATCCAACGACATGGTGAACCCCGAGGCCGAACGACTGCGTGAACACCTGATTCGCCGCAACGAGGAGGCCATGTACTTGCGAGCAGAAGGCATCCGTCACGAACGCCTGGCGAACAACTACGAGGACCAGCTCGAAGACCCAGAATTGCAAGTCTCTAGCTTCGAGCTCGAATCCGTGAGTTGGAAGGGCGTCTGCAGGCACCGCCTCCTGCACCACCGGCTCCTGCGCGACTGCCAAAAGAGCTGCGCATGGGCACCGGACCGCTACCACCTGAACCGCAGCTGTGACCACATCCAAGGGCATAGCACTCTTCGAAGGCCGAATCCCTAAGGCGACTGCAGCCGTGGATGATCCTCTACGCAATGATCCAGCATCTCGTCCGCTACCAGTGGAGTGAGATCAAGTGACGTAATTTCTCAAGGTCACCGTGATGTTCATGTTTTCCAACGATCCATTTTCGTACCCTTTCATTTTATAATCTTATTGCTTTTCCCTCCTGTGTCAGCGCATGCTATTGCAACTGCGTGTAAGTACACATGTGAGTTGCGCATACATTTTCTGAGAATCTTCCATGTATGCAGGGGGCCCCGCTGTGTTGCTCATCAAGGGGCCCCTTGAGCGCGCGAGGCCCGACATCGAATGGTCGGTGGAGAAAAGACATCAACGAGCGCTACTTGCACTCCGCATGTCGAGAAGGCATTGGACTTAGAGGGCTAGTGCCTGGGGTTTGTGTTACCCAACACATCTCATAGTAGCAGGTGGGTTGGCCCAGGCATCTTTGGTCGGGCAGTGGCGCTGGTAGCTGTTGGGGCAGACTAAGTGCCAGCGCTGGTGACGTGGGTAATGGTGTTTCTGCGTCTACTTCTACTTCTGCGGCTGGTGTTACTGTTACTCCACTCCTGCTCCATCCTCCTCTTGGTCTTCCTACTACGCTTACCTTTCCTCCTATACTGGTACCTGTGCTGCTGCCTCATTACCGCTTCTCGTATTACCTTCAGTAGCAGACTCATCGCACCGTTGTTGTAGCTAGCATTCTTCTACTTCTGCCACGTGTTCTTCCCTATCGTTTTTTGTTAATGAGTCAAGGCACGGTAGCAACAGGCAATAAAAATCATTACATCATGTATCTCTACGACAGTTGCTGTGGCAACTGAGACACACAATTCGGGCACCTGTGTCCGGGTCGCGCATGACCTTTGCGAAGAGCAAAACCTGGCATTTCGGTGATCTCCCTATGGCAGTTGTCATGGTTATAAGAGAAACGGCAGTGTTCCTGCTGAAAGCATCACATGTGGCGTCAGCTCAAACACGATTCTTGCGCCTGCTAGCCCTGCTAGGCTCATGGTATCTCGGGCCACATGCAAAAGAATTCCAGGAAACCCCCACATTAGAAGCGTCCATGTCTTCACCTACATGATTGTTAGAGAGCCATATGCGCGCATGTTTGCTGCGATCTTCTTTATAATCTGGTCATTGTTTCTGCATTTCTTGGAAGCAATCTTGACGGAAGCAGCATCCCCATTTGCAAGGCGATACTTGGAGGCCGGGCTCCGAAGGCGGAGAAGGTGTCGTAAAGCATCCTCGGCCGGGCACGATGTCAACTCTATGTCTCTGTATGATGGAATCCATGCTTCCAAAATCATGATGGAGGTTGAGACGACACAATGGGAAGAGGTGATGATGGCAACAATCCCCAAATCATTCTCCGTGTTTGGTTGACACCATCCTCCCATCAATTCGGAGTCAACGAAAGAGATACTTTCAAAGTCGCATCAAAGTAGTGTCGATGCTGGCCCATGGTGCTGCCATTTGTGACCATCCACAATATCACGATTGATACTCAAAAACGTGTGCTACCAGTGTGGCAATAGCCAAAGCATCATAACACAGCATGCTCTTGAATCCCAAGAGGCTTCTCATCAACCTGCCAACACAGTTGCAACAACAGACAAGGCTCCATCATACTGCTTTGACAGAAAGAATTGCAGTGCTTTGGAAGCTTAGGAGCCCATCACTTACCTCAGAGATTGGCGGGCTCACATAAGCTGCAGACAAAGCATGATGACGAGTCGGGTTAAGGGCCAACCGAATCAGACAAGCTTTGCCGTCAGGGCGCATACGCAAGCTGTACGTGCGCTCTAGCATCGACAGGTTCATCATCAGGCGCACACAGTTGGACAAGCGATGTAAGTGCTCAACATGCTGCTTAGCACCATCAGCAAAGACAGTCCCAGAAAAGCGTGGAGGCATTCAGGTCACAAGAAAGAAGGGCTTGTGCAGGTGCACTTTGGCGTATGTAGAGAAGCTTAATGGGAACCTCGTCAGGATGATCAACTGCGGCAGCCCGACCCCTAGAAAACAAAACCAAACCTTTACTCCAAGCTTGCTTTTCACTTTCAGCAGTACCAACAAACAGTTGGCCCAGTGCCCGTGCTCCTACAGCTCAGGACATTGTGCCTCAGGCTCTAGATTGCCGATGAAGAGGTTCGCACCAACCTGGCGAAAAGACTCATATGAGGAAGAACATGTCATACTCCCGCATGCCAAGAAGCGCACGAGTGCGGATAGCAACATTGAGTTACGACCCTCATTCACAATCAGACTGCCAATACACTTCTTGGCACTGAAGGATTTCGGCTATGCAGCTCAGTTTCACAATAAAGCACGGAGACAAACTGTAAAGCTGGCGCAGCATAGGCAATGGCAACAAACAACTACACTCGACTTGAACACGAAGATCTCACAACCACAACCATGAACTGCAGCTGTCTTTTGGAGGGCCCACTCATCGGCTAAGGGCGGCAGTCCATGTTGGTACAGCCATTGCAAATGTGCAGATGTGGGAGCATCACTCATGTGCCTCATTGGTCTTTTTGTCTTGGGAGGACTTGTTGCATCGAATAGGCTTGCCGAAAAGCCTGCAAGGCACGCTGCACGGAACAAGGAGGATCGCCTAGAGTTGGGTATTCCAGTGCCACTTGACTTTCTCAAAACTCAAGATGGCTTCGCTGGGCTCTCTACTCAAATGAATTCCGACAAGTAGCCTTTCTGAGAAATTGCAACAGAGCCCCAGCAGCAGCCAAAAGGTAATTTACATGAAACGACTAGTGGCTACTGTAACTAATGCTTACATAGTTGATTTTTACACCTGAGAGCAGGTTCGAAACTCTCTGCCAGACTGATTTGTAAACAGACCTGCGACATGGCCCTATGTATGTGGAGGACGACTGTCGACCCACCCAGTGGGACTCATGAGAAATTGAGAAGTTTGAAGTGACAATGTAAGATATGTACATGTGAGTATACATGAACGCAGAACTAGAAGTTGCTTTCCGAAGATTGAGGTGGGTGTGGCGAGGGTAAACCCTGTGGATCTCTTCAGCGGCCCCATGCAATGAAGACTATGTCCGTTGCTCTGCGAGTCCCAGTCTTGCTTCACCAGGCTTCAGGATCATCATGACTCCTTGCTGTGGAAAGCAAGAATGCTGCAGGTAAGAGCTGCCGCCTGATCATGTTCATGATCTTAATCGCATAGTCTGCATCCTCTTCGTTCTTGAACTCCACGAATCCGTACCTACAACCCCGTTCCCGGGCAGCTACTGAGACAATGCTAAATCTGACAAAGGGCTTGCTGCAAATTGCATGAGCGGAGCAGCCCCACCGTGACTGCACTGTTTTCCACACACTCACCGCGCTTCATTGGAAATCAGAACAGATTCGCCATGAGGATGCAGGCCCTCGCACCTCGGGCAGGCTTGACAACAAGCTTACAGACACCACTGATATGCGCACAGAGCTGTGATCACTTCTCATCCTACCATAAAACGGCCACGGGAGGATGCTTTTGAAATCCAGGACCGTTTCTGCTGCGATAATGAACACATAAACATGTCGGGTGTTTGTGCCTCAGTCCCGTCTTATCAGGCAAGCTCTACCATACCAGACGCTACGTCTTACCGTGCGCGAGGTCTGCCTGACCTTTTGTGCGGGCCGCGAAAAATGGCGTTCACGGTTGGATTCACAAAACCAAGGAACCCTTCAGGTATCAGATGATGTGTTTGGCATGCACCTCCTCAAGGTCGCTCTGAAGATCCTGCACGGGTTGTTTTGCAACGCTCCCATCTCACCCTACAATCAGTATTATCCCTTTCCCATCCCTGAAGCCGCTGCAGCAGCATTGTCAAGCCATGCCTTTCAGGCATCACAGTCTAAGGCAGGATCTACATCGAAACACCCTACAATATACACTTACCCAACATTCCTAGGGAGCCCCAACATACGCCAGCATCACAAAGCCCGAAACTATCCACAAGCCTAGCTCGAAGGCATCCGAGGAGCTGAGAGTCGGTGCCGCCGCGCCAGATTGGGCCATTTCAGGCAGCATAAATCAAACCCCAATGTTAGTTTCCGAAAATCAAGGCTCTTTGGGGTAGATTGTCCCAAAGCAGAGACCTAGAGACTGCAACTGTGTCAGCCCAGACATGGAGATTCAAGAGAGCCCCAATTTCCAGAAACTCCTAGGAGCTGAATCATGGACAGGGGAGGGGCCGGCTCTGTCCTTTCCAGGCCATTTTCTGGATTAGCCTTCATCACTCATGCTACACAAATACTATCTTCTCAGAACTCACAAAAAACAAGCATATACTAGGATGCTATAAAGGGCCCCACCCCCGACATGACTGAATCCTCAGACTCAGACTCAGCTCAGCGACTAAAAGTGATGCAACTGAACCCACTAATCCCTTTGACCCCGTCTCAACCATTAAATTAGTATATTAGCATTTCCATATGAGACAAACTTCCGGCTCCAAATATCCAGCTTCTTTTGCTGGGGGAAGGGATTACTGAGCTAGGCTTCTCTGCAGCTTCTGTCACCATCGGTTCCTTGACCGGGCAGCTTGCTCGCGGCAGATTTTGCAGCGAGTGTAAGGCTCATCCAAGTATGGGTACCCGTCGCGGCGCCCGCCTCAACAAAGATTCAAAGGCTTCCACAGGGCTACCGAGGGATCAAGATTCTAGGAAAGTTGACAGGGTCGCTTTGAGAAAACTGTCTCAGTCTAGAAAGGAGAACTGAAAACCAAACGAAAGGCAGCCGCGCGTGTTGGCAATTTTGATTGGGAGGCCCGGGAGAGTACCCAGTAGCAGCAACTTGCTTCTCACGGAGACAATATAGAATAAGACTCCGTGTAAAAATCGGCAACGCATAACTTACACGGAAGGAAACATGGCCATGATAATTGCTGAAATACCCTGTAGTCGCCGCAGACACAGCCTTTCCTGAACAGAGGACTCGCCCTCACCTGGCTGCTGCAAGGCTGTCCAGCTTAGCAGCGACTAGAAGAAGTTGGAGTAGCATCGAGGATCTCGAGGATCCCCTGTAAACCCTTAGCCTGAACGCTGTCTCAATCAGTCCAGGCGCAGTAAAAGCACTGCCAGGTCTGCATCCAGTTACGCAGTGGGCTGCCCTCCACAGCTTGGGACTCCAGAACCAGGTGGGTGTCCTAAGAGCTGTTAGAAGCGCGCAGGCAGAGCTCAGGACCGAGGTTGAGCATGTGGGATTGTGACTTCGGGCACTCAGAGTATAGGTTCAGAGGTTGCCGAAAGAAGGTAGGGGCTCCAAATGTTCTAGCCTCAGTGCACACCATCCTGCAAAAGAGGACACGGCAACGGCAGTAACAGTACCACTGTGAATTGGATCACGAGTCTCAGGGATTCAACCTCTTCCTGTTTTACGTTTTAGAGTAGCCCTCAAACTACCCGCAAGACATCACAAAGTGCAAGAGCTGCCCCTAAAGTAGGACCTCTGCGGATCCGAGTGTCTCTGCCCTTGCCCACCAGTATGTAGCCCAATTCCTCCAACTCTGACACCACTGCAGACTCCTCAGCCAAGGCGGTCAACATTTCATGTTCCCGAAAGGGACCTGGGATTTTTAGGTAACCTATCACTTTAGTAATTGCCAAGCAGCACTATTTTCACGATTTATAGCCCCCATATTGACGCGAGCTGAGAGAGGAAGTCAAATTCTTGCGATTGAACTCGCTGCCGGACTGGCTGTCTCTTAATATGTGCGTTACATTCCTCACAAGCATCCCTCTCAAATTCAGTAGGATCCCTCACATCCTTCAAGTCCACCCAGAAACTCTCTTGAAGGGAAAAAAGACCCCTGCCACCCCAAGGCTTCAAATACAGCGTTGATTTTATCTCCTTTAAGACTCGTCCAACGTAACAAGCATGGCGGTGCAACGAAAAATCAGAAAAAGATTGCAGCACGAAAGGGGCAAAATGCAAATGGCACGAATATGTCCCAAGTTGCATCGGAACCCCCACCACGCTCGTTTGAAAGGCCGTTGCTCTCCTTGGATCCGGGTGTGGACCCAGGCTGAAGATGGAAAAAAGGGAAAATGGAAATAGGAAAATGGAAACTATTATATTATATTGCGGATATATTGGGGTTTATAGGGGATAAATTGGGATAATGGAAATTTTAGGTTTTAGAGCTTTGCCATGCTTTGCCTTTTCTGCCATCGAGAGTCGAACTGGATGAGCCACGGCAGCTCCTCGCGTCTCCACCAACCTCACCGTGTTGGATTTTGGGTTAGGGTGAAACCAGCCTGAAGAGTCTTGGACAGATGGCCACTGCAAATAACTTCCCTACAAAAGCCCCAAAACCCCATCAAAGCAATATCATCCCGCACATGGTTCTGGGGAGTCAGTAGTCACCTTGCTTTATACTCTAGACATCACCGCCGGCGATACCACAGTAAAGTGCAAAAATGGAACATGGAACAAAGGATTTATTTCACTATTCCCTGTTTCCATGTGTTGGGGCAGGGGGAGACTGATGTTCCAACTTTCTGAACATCTACTCAGCCATATTCCATGTCGATGCGATATAGGGATTCGTGATCATCACGTCGGAGGGATGTCTACTGTCTGCTCTCCAAAGAAAACTCCGTATGCAGCAATGTCGAAAGCCGCTGCAATTTTCATATAACTACCATTGACAATGTTGGCTCCTGAAAGTGCAATTCCACCATTTACCTACGCTGCCAATGCATCTTTCCTACAACGGTTGTCTGACAGGCAGCAGTGATATGCCATCGAGCGCAAGATCTCCTAAGCAACGGCTGCAGACTGCAGACTGCGGACTAGAGACGAATACCGGGGAGTGAGTGAGGGATTGGTAAGCGGTGATACTGGGAATGTATTAGAACTGCATGTCGTGGAAGATACTGAACTTATACAGACTGTAGGTGACGTATGCGAAGATCTTGGGTACACCCGCCAGGTTAACACACCCCAATCAGTGAGAATACACGTCATCTACTGCGAATGCTGGCATTGGGAAGATTTCACATCAGCGGGATAGTTACACGTTAGTAATCCCCATGTAGACGCTGATTCCAGAGCAACCCAACGTAAGAGTGGATTTTCCCGTTCTGCTGCGGACGCTGGGGTTTGAGAAGAAACGCACGTAAACAATCAACGAAAGAAAAGGTTGCTTTCCTTGAGTTGCAACTGCAGGGATGTAACAACGTCTCATATCTACTATTACCATGAAGACATGCCGCATAATGAGCTGAAACCCTGTGGACCCTGTAGAAACAGCACAATTGCAAGAATTGCTTTTGCATGACATCTGTTCTAGTGAATGCTTTTGAACTCGCCACCCAGTGTGGACGCTACTCGACGTGTAAAAAAAACAGCCGACGTGAGCTAACCCGACCGGTGGTAGGTAGTAGGATTCGGAACACGCGGGGTGGCTAGAACTGGCGCTTGTTGACATCGGATAGCAGGAAATGTTGCCTATCTAAAACGTGCTCTTTAGGTCTACAAGGCGCAACATCGCAGCCTTCAGTGTCCAGGACGAGCACTTCGCAGCCGTAGAAACCTTCAGTGGGATGAAAGGCCATGCGAAACGTGCATCACTCCACAGGCACACACCTCTCTAGAAACTTCAGGTGCGTGTGATCTGTTTCTTCTGCTTTTCAAGTTTCGACAGATGAGAACTGGGCTATGTTGGACATTCAGAATGCAGCCTGGCTTCTGTGTTTCACAGCGCCCGCTCTCCGAAACACCCGAACCACAACTTCATAGATGTAGTGCGCTTTATGCTCTTTGAGTTGCAGGTGTGACTCGGCCTCGTTCTTTTCTAGCGATGATTCCAGGGATCTTCCAGGGCCGTTTCAAAGCCAACAGGACCAGAGCAACAAGGACCGGGGCCCTTCCAAAACGGTCAAAAAAGGGAGGCACATCTAGGCCTGTGAACCCCGACCTTCAATCAAGCTACCCACCCCGCCATGTACACATTTCAAAGGAGATGACAAAAAACATAGTCAGGGCAACACTCTTGGAATGACCAACGTTCAGGAGTTCCAGTTCAAATCCAGGTACCTGAAGCAAACAGCTTCAACACCAAAATCCCACTCCCCGGAACCCTAAACTGGGGAGCCCCAACACCCGCAGAACCCCGAAGCCCCAAAAAAACAGGCACAATGCGCCCTCGAGTCCAAAACCGCGATGCACTGAACTCCTCAGGCCAAGCACTACATTCTTCCATCCTGGGAATCTGAGGCAAACCTTTTTGGGGAACCTATAGAGGTCAGGTAAGATCCAGCCCCCATTATGCGGCAACTGTCCTGTGAAGCCCCGAATCCCGCAACTAGGGTTTCTCAGAAGAAACTAGTAATCCTACCAGGAGCAAAGCTGTCGGGGCTCTTGGGGCGTAGCATAAAGCCAAGACACCCAGTGCTTTCGTCAGCCTCCGCCAATTCCATAGCTCGACCTTAAGTTCCATGAACTTTTCAGAAGAGCTTCCCCAGTGCCCAGCGTTTAACGCATCCTCTCCTTTATGGCTATGCTGGTTCGGAGCTTGTCTTTCCTCGGCATATTGGGGTCATATTGGGATTATACCGTGAAAGCTAAGAAACTGTCAGCACAGGTTTCAAGCCCACAGCTACTCAAAGCGCGAACATAAGCCCCGGCATGTGCTTCATCATGAACTATCAGATTCTCAACATTTCTCAACAATGCTACATGCTCTGCAAGCCAAGACAGATCTAGAGTGCTAGCAGAAAGGCCAGGATCATCAAGCAAAAGCAACACAGCCGCCCCTAACAGAAGCCTGAGATTGCTTTGCCAAAAAACTGTAAAAAAAAATGCGTTAATTCTGATTCTCTAGCAAGGGGAAAGAAACGCATCATACTTTCAACAGGGGCATGCTCATCATTAAGACCGGGCGCTCTGCCTCAAGGTATGTGAAGGGACCAACACATCGTAGTTGCAGTGCGCCTCACGGGTTGAGATTCCTGCTTCATGGTAGATTGATCCTGAATGACGCCAGGGCACCGTATCGCGCCGAAGCGGTACTTGAACCTCCAACTTTTTCCGTTGAATAGAGGGCATTTCAGGGAACACCTCACCTCATGCTCAAAAGAAAGGGCTCGGGATCTAGCAGGGGAAGGTTGGCAAAGGGGTGGGTGAGCTAACCAAATGCAGGCGTTAAGCTGAAGAACAGGTGCGCTGAAAACTGGAGGGGCTGCTATCCAAATGGATGTCTCATACCAGTGGTGCACTGGCAGGCCTACTTGGCACTCATCCCGGGCTGTCAATAGTATTGTAGAGACATCTGAAGCCTTTAGCAGCAGCCTGCCTCCGCCTTGTCAACCAGCCGGGAGTGAAAGTACCTTCGACAGCGGCGTTTACTGGTGTGCAAGCATTACTACGGCTTCGCGTCACCTTATGCTAAACATGGTATTCCTCCCAAAACTACTGAGTTTACGGCTGTGGCAGCTGCTGGCATCCAGTTCGCTTCGAAGCCCAAATGCTGAGGTTTCATAGCCATCCTGTAAACAAGTTGCTCCAGGTGCGAAGAGATGTCGCCCACGCAGGACATGTTGCGTAAGTAGCTCATGTCCCAGTCGTAGTGCTCCTCAATAGACATATCGCAAAATGGCCCAACTCCCTAGCCAGCTCCATGCGCCCTACATGAAGCTGGCAGCTCGGGAGAGGTCCCAAGGTGGATTTGAGGCCCAATCCCCATTTTTCGTGGCCACCACTGCAAGCTATCTGCAAATGTTAGGTATTCCCCAGGCAAAGTCCGAGAGTCCTCATCACACAATTGCTGGCAGCAAGGAGCACCAACGGCTATGAAAATGACATTTGGACCAGTTTAGCTGCAACAACTACAACTACTACTCGATTACCAGGCAAATTGACATATATGCACATGACTTCTTGCCACTCCGTAACCAACATCTGCAAAAAGGTTGCGAAACTTCCCTGTCTCAGTGCAGGCCGCAACACCCTTTGAGAGGCGCTCATGGCCGCGATGGCTTCGGGCGTGGCCGCCTCTACGCGCCAAAGCCTAAGCAGGAGATTGAAGCTGCAGAAGTCTGAACGTTGGTGTTCACGAGCTTGGGTTTAAGAATTAGTTTGGCCCAGCACTGACGCGGCGGATCGCGTTGCGAGTAGTGTTTTCTGGGGAGGGTGTTGAGGACCTTGAGTGTCCAGAATTGCCTGTCTGTTGGTGACAGCACTGGGATCTCACTGAAAAGAAATGTGATTGAGGTCTGGGCACGTCAGCTTCTGTCAAGCCTGTCACGTCTCTAGACTGTTTTTGGCGATCCGAAAGAATTCTGCAAACTGGAAGAATTCCGTATACAATTACCACAAAGCGCTCTGAGATCTCTCTATGCCACACTGTGGAAGTTGCTTGAAAATGTCCCAGCATCATCTTCAACAGAGGCTTCCTCTAGCCCCCTCTGCTTCGAGGATCCCGCGCATGCGTTTTGACAACAACCCACAAAACTTGCGCAAAAAATGCCTCCGAAACCCAGAGCCTTAAACCCAAAAGAGGCCAAACCTGTCCACTAAGCGACGGATCTCTCTAGGCCCCCAAACCCTTGCTTGAACTCGAGCACAAATGAGTTACAAGCCCCAAACTCTAAATCCCACCCAACATCTGTACACCTCAAATGCATAACTTGACTACAAACGCTGAATGAAAAACCCACAACCCCTGCACCCCAGAACCTCAGGGCTTCCAACCTGACCCAAGAGGCGGCACTGTCCCTTCATATTGGCCCATAGCAACCTGCGAAATTGACTTCTCAGCATTGCAGGAGCTCACTGGGTAAAGGCAATGCAGGATCTAATTCATTTGAGAATAGGAAGATTTCTCAATCTTGTTGGCCGTGTTTGTCGGTTATGCTTCTAAGGTGGCAGAGGGGTTCTTGTGGGGATTGCCAGGTTTGGGATCATATGTTGACACGACGGCCTTTATCTAATGCAAGTACACAAGAGAACGTGACTCGATCATGTTCATATTATCTGAAAACGATGGATCAACTGAAAGCATGGGTCCGAGCATGAAGATGTCCAATGCTAGATCCACCCCAAACGCCCCGAAATGGAAGGATGTTTGCCAAAAGCCGAACCCTGGCTTCTCTCCCTCCCTCTTGCGCTTTCGCTATCGGAGCATAACAGAGGTTCCCCTCCAGCAATCTGAGGCCGGCCCCTTCGTAGTGGTTTCAGGTCACGTCGTGAAACTTCGGGGTGGCATGCGAAATAACAATTGAAGAAGGCCAGTGTTGAACCACAAAGAGCAAACGACGGAAAAAATCCATGATTCAAGCTGACTTCGCTCAACCCCGCTGTTGCAATCGACGTCCGGGTTCCCAGTCTGAAGGATGAAGGCCAGCAACACAAGCTTGGACATACACAGCATGCAGGGCATTAGAGAAAAAGGCATCCTAGTGACAGCGGTTCCCAAAGTACGGCCGGTGATCACATAAGGTGTGGGTTATGCTTCTGAATTTCGGGTTTCTGCCAAAAGTCTGTTCTGCTTCAGTTTCGAATTACATTGTGGTTCCACACTCAGTTGGGCTCATTCTTGGCTTCACTTCTCGTTGTCACCTTGGTTCTCCTCAGTTTCCGCTGCATTGCTGGCAATGCCCCGGGAATTTCTGGCAGTCTAGAACCATGTTTCAACTAACGGATCGCAGACGACACACTTCTAGATACTTCTGGGTTGTGTCAATAACTTGCAGCCTCGTGGTCGCTGCAAGGGCACATTCTGAATTCTCTCCCCCTCTCTCATCTCCACCCTTATGCGGCTTCTGGACCGCTGCATTTTTGACGCCCCAAGGTACCTGCACCAGAGAGACGTTGGCAAAGCGGCCCTGACGAAGCAAGCTCTCGGCGTCTTCGAAGTGTTTTCCTTGACTGGTCATATCCACGATCGCTGTCTCACTCTTCCCCCTTTGGGCAAGATGGAATTAATACTACTGTTTGGGAAGGCGACCAGGTTGAAGGTTCCTTCCTCCAGTAAAACCACTGCCCGGATCCATGTTGGATCTTCTTACTTCCGCAGATTTTGCGGGTCTCCATGTGCACTGAACTGCAAGACATACCCGTACTTCAACATGCCACGTTTCCCGGATACGAGCCGAATAAGGCTAAGTCTCACACAATCGGGGTCATTTCCTAGCCTCATGTAGCCGATAGCCTCATTATTGCGGGGCCTGAACATGAGAAGCATACCCAACAAACTGTGCCCAAGCGTCGGACGGGCTCCACCCCCACGGCGCGCAGCTCCCATGGAGTGCTGGGGCTGCCTGTGCAAAGACTCAAGAAATTGCATGGGGAGGGACAAGTACATGTGCAAGTAACTGTGAGTTTTTCAAATGGACGAGCAAAAGAAACGAGAACAAAGTGAAGGAGCCACGTAATTAAAGTGGGAAACGAGAGAAGCAAGCGAATTAAGGAAGTGAGCCCACGAAACAAGAGCTGATTCATCGAGGATTTCCAGAATAGAAGATTTCCTAGAAAGAATACCACTAAGCCAGTAAGAAGCCTAAAGGAAAAGATTGATAGAGAAAATAGAAATATTTCCAAAAACTCCTATTAAATCTGGGTACTGGAATCCTTACTGCTTCTAGATAACAAGATGATAGCGTTTCACATGAAGATATGACAGTTAATTCCGTTCCTTTCGTCGCTCCTTACTCTCGCTTCTTTAATGATAGGAGAAAGTGAAATAAATTCACAAGCGAAAGAACAAAGTGAGTAAGCGCAGTGAATTTATGAACTTATGAATTCACGCCACGAGACCCAATTAAACATGTGTTCGCTTAGTCACTTTGTTTAATTAAATCACGTGAATAAAGTGAATGAAGAACCTCACGCATGATGATAGGGTTTCCAAAGAAGATTTTACCCTTACAAGAAAGATTTCACCGAAAGATAATTCCAGTAGATAAAATGATTAAGAGAAATCGAAATATATTCCATGGATTCAACAGTTAAGGCGCATGCTGGTACAGACTGCAAAGTCATGCAGCCCGAATTTTGGACGTCGCGGCTGGGTCCACATTACAAGGTTCGGGGTGCAAACATGATGTTGTCGGAAATACGCTGCTGGGAGCCCTCTTTTGCCGAAAATCACGTATCCAATCAACGCACTCGAAAGTAGCGCAGCATTAGATGAACACTCTAAGTTTGTCCAGGCTGTTATCGCGCGTCTTTGCTGCCTTTGCTGTTATGTTGGAACGGCTGAAAAAGATAATTACGGGAACTAGTCAAGTCTGGGCTCGTCCTTGTGCAGTACGGACGTCTTCAAGCGACCCTAATTGGCGAAACAACGCAGGCATCCAAAGCCTGAGCACTGTGGAACATGGACCACTCAGACCTGCGACTGACACAATAGATATGACGAATGTAAAGACTGTTAATTTCCGGCTTGCTGCGCACACGTTGAGCTCTGGCAAACTGGAGCACCAGAGCCAGACACAAACAGTGCCAAGCTTCAAATGCCTACGGCGGCAGGCCGCGTAGCAGTTCCCACACTGAATCAGATCATTTGTGGAAGGTCCGTGGCTTGCAGGCGTTCTGTGTATCAGCTCACATTCCTATGGTGGCAGATCAGTTTCCGCGATGTCAACACGCTCGAAACATGTCAACTCAAAAGTTTAAGTCTGCACTCGAGCGGAAATCTTTCCAGTGCACGTGCTTGGCACATCATGTTTGATGGTTTGATTGGTTGCCCTTGACATGAACGCAGCACGCTCTGCTATCGAAAGGAATGGGAACACCCTGCTCTCAAACCAAGACGCCTGTCCTGAGCGGAAGTGTGGTGGACGGTGGAGGGAAAACATCCATCCGCTTCGTGGGTTTTGATGACCCGGCAGCGTTTTGATGTCTGAGGCGTTTCGTATGCCCAGCTGATCTGGTTCCGTTTCAAAACAGCGCTTCGCAGATGTGCCTATCGGATACCTGCAGCTTCCGTCACCGTGAAAGATGATGAGAAGCTACCGCAATCATTGCAACAGCAGCAGCAGCAGCAACAACAACAACAACAACCAACAACAACAACCACGCCGACGACAACAATAACAATGATACATTGTCATTCAGCAGTGGCTAAAGACACGTACCGATGGTATCCTTAAGCCTATGTTGAGCACGCGAAACCCCCCAATCGCATGTCCCAGGCATGAAGCCCTGTATCCTTGCATTATTGAACCCAACGCCCGTAAATTCCTGAAAGCTGGACCCCACCCCAAGTCTCAGCTTAGCTGCTGCAAGCTGAAAGAAGCCATCTGATGTTGGCGCTCACCTGTGCCCAGGCAGGGTCAAAATTGCTTGCTCACGTGAAGTCCTCCTCTGAGGCGGCTGTGATGACATCGAGATCCTATTAGGACTAATGCAGCATGATCCCATGTTTTTGTGGGTGAGGAATGATTTTTGAACATAATGACCCTGCATCAGGCTTGCATTCTTTCAGGGCCAAGTTAACAAAGCATGCCATACAACTGCTGAGGTTACCCCATCAAGCCAACGGGGCAAGTGATCACCGCCCCAAGAAAAGCAAGGTTTAGAGCGTGACAACATGCTCCGGAATATCAAACTGCAAACCCGAAGATTCGCGGCGAATGTTAAAAGAGTCTGGAAAAACCCGCTTGTGATCCCACAAATGCGGCAAATTTTCTCTCCAGATACTCTTCCCCGCGTGACACGCAGCCTGGAAGTCATCGCCATCTTATTGGCCAGTTATTGGCATAGTGGCAAACTCTGCCAGTGCGCTGTACGGGAAACTTACCCAGCGTGTCAATTGCGAGGCGCACCAAAAATGGCAGAAGTAACGCTTCTCGAGCTGTGGATGCTCATTCCTCATTCTCTCCCAGAAATGAGTTACGATGGGCCGTGCTATGCCGTTTTTCCGACGCAGTGCCAAGATGGCGCAGTGCATAGCACCGAGGGTTTCCTTTTGACGCAAGTCAAACTTGCCAAGTTCTAAAACATGCTTCGCCACGACCTCTGACTGCGACTTCTGGCCAGCCTCTGAGGATGTTGCACGCAACTCTAGGATGTCTTGCACACGCAGCCAATCCAGCAGCAAAGGCAACAGCCTGCCAGCCACGTCCGCGCTGCTGACAATGGATTCAAGCTGGCTCATGGCTTCCGCAGTACCTGCATTCAGCGTCTTGATGGTCAAGGGCAGCGTCAGAGCAGTAGCCCCCAACGACCAGTCTTGGTCATACTCGTCCTCAATTTCGCAAGCCTCCTCATTGTCACGCTCCACCTGACCCTCTTGAAGCTGCACTTCTATGCGCGGTGTTCGCACACAGTGAGTGCTACTGTGACAGCCAGGCACAGCCTCCGACAGCTCGCCGCCCAAGTCAGTGCTGCTGAAAATGGGTTCCATGCGGCTCTTGGCTTCCGCAGTACTTGCATTCAGCCACTCCATGGCCGGGCAAAATGTTGGGGCTGACCAGTCTTGGTCATACCCGTCTGCAATCTCGTTCGCCGCCTGAAGCTGCACTTCTACGTACGGTGCTCGCACACAATGAGTGCCCGAGTTAACGTCACCGCATTCATCAGTCTGACAGGCCTTGTCGGGAGATTGAATCAGATCTTGTACTGATGTGGAGAGCTCACACAGTCGTGTTTCCAACTCGGAGACATACTCAGGAAGCCAGCGCAGTTGGATTCCACGGTCTCGAGCCTCCTTTGGAGGTCAAGCACTTGGCAGTTGGCCGAAGCAATCTGCCGGGACACGCTGCGGAGATTGCGGTGTTCCTTGGATTGCTTCGAGAAAACCAGCCTTAGTCTGCTGGGCGCTAACAAGTTGTGCTGCTCGTCCTCAACCTTCACCTTGTTGAACGAGAAGCTGAAGGCCTCTGATTCGATCAGGCCGCTGTGGCCACAATCCTGGCTGCCCTTCGTGAGTCCCAGCTGCTTACACGTTTTCGGGGTTTCCATGCCAGTGGCAGCAAGGATCGTCCCTGCTCTGATGGTAACACACAGGCATTTTTAAATGCTTCAGATTCAGATGCGACTGCAGGATGTAAAGTCGAGGGTTTGAGCAAAATGTAACGCGAAGCTCTTGCCAACAACAATTCTTATTGCAGGGGAGTGGCTAGAAAAAGATCCTCGAATTGCTGATGCAACCAGCACTACAGCAGTAAGACTCTTGACACTATTGTTACATCCTGATGCTTCAAGCAGACCAAGCTGGCGGGCACGGGATTCAGCCATTGCTTCATCACAGCAACGCACAAGCAGTATTGAAAGGATGGTCATGATGAGGGCCATGATGATGATGATGATGATGACAAGAACGGCTGATGACAAGAACGGCTCACAACACCCATTCGCAGCAACAACGACTACATGAGGGTCATCTAGCAGCAAAAATGGTGATGTGCACGTGTTCTAGTTGGTTATGAACAAGCAGCAATTATCATCCGACTCACAATTCAGGAATACAAAACTATTATGGGCATTGCT
Organism: Symbiodinium pilosum; assembly: GCA_905231905.1. Taxonomy (NCBI): domain Eukaryota; class Dinophyceae; order Suessiales; family Symbiodiniaceae; genus Symbiodinium; species Symbiodinium pilosum. The sequence continues at coordinate 19,513 of CAJNIZ010024113.1, read as the reverse complement.
ACCACATCCGACAATCCCATTACCCCAAAAAGTCTCACAGAATCCTTGAATAATCCTGATGGTATCCTCAGTAACCCTAGGCACCCTGCCTATGATGGCTACAAAACCCCACATTCACCGTAAACTATATCATGCACACCCAAGAATTTTTTCCTAAACCCAAGGCTCCCGTAGGGCCTGGCCAGGCTGGCCCACGAGCTCGTGCAGGAACGTTCGATTATCGCCCAGACCAATCTTGCAAACTGTTGAGATTGAGCGGTGGGTTCTGAGGAACAATTCCATGATCCGTCACAAATAGAGGCAGTGTAACAAGGGTAGTCACCAGGCTAGTGGCGAGCACGACGACGAAAATGACGACGACGACGACAACGACGACGACGACTACTACTACTATGACGACTCCGAATCCCACTGTGACTACGACTACGACCACGACTACGACTGCGACGACGACGATTACGACGACGACTACTACCTCTACGACTACTACTGCTGCTACTACTACTACTACTACTACTGCTACTGCTACTAGTAGTAGTAGTAGTAGCAGCTAGTAGCTAGTAGCTAGTAGCTAGTAGTAGTAGTAGTAGTAGCAGCAGTAGTAGTAGTAGTAGCAGCAGTAGCAGCAGCAGTAGTAGTAGTAGTAATAGTAATAGTAGTGGTGGTAGTAGTGGTAGTAGTGGTAGTAGTGGTAGTAGCAGCAGCAGCTGCAGCAGTAGGAGTAGGAATATATGGGAGTAGGGGTAGGAGTAAGAGTACGAGTAGTAGTGGTGGTAGTAGTACCAGTACCACCACTCCTCACAGTAGCACTCAAGATATTACTTCTGTCGATAGCTCCAACAAATCTCGACTCATGGGAACAAAAGAAAGGCACAGTTTTGAGAGCAACAGCCAGGTAACAGGGTATCCTATATGTACCCCTCAGGGTCCCTAGAATCCCCCTAAAAGCCTAAGCGCCATATCAAGGACCCATACTGCTAACCTTAGAACACTACGTACAAGGAGTGACTGCTGCTAGCGGCTGCTAGCACTGCTGTGGCCAAGTTCTGCGGCGATTGTGAACCACCACCACGACCACAACTGGTACCACTATGACCACGATCACCGCTGCTGAGCCATTGCTACTGATATTACGATCATGACTACTATTCCTACTTCTGGTACAATTGTTACCTCTGTTCGAGCTCCTTTGATGCCACAGTTGTTGTGACTCTTACTATGACAAACAATCCGAATGCCAGAAACCCCACCGATATGCAGAAACCGCTGTCCCTCCGCCACACCTGGACCACATGTGCCCGCTGACCGCGGGGGTAGTAACCAGCACGCGTTACCTGTCCTGACCGAGGATGCTAGATGACCGCTCAAGCTGGCGCTGGAATTCCTATGAGAGGTATGTCGAAATAGGGGAATCAATTGCAAAAGCTCCCGGTGTGTTTGCTGGCAGGTGAATGCACCTTCAGCGCTCATCGCTGAAGCACTCAGAAGCTGGCATGAGACGCGGCTCTATACAGCAAGGCTGCTTGTCTCTTCAGAACTTCTGTTGTTTTGGAAGGCCCATGTCTCTAGACAGATGTTCCAGTTCTATTTCACAAGTCCTACTTGTGGGATGATTGGCGTAGGACCCCCGCAAGAAGTCACATGAACAACATATCCCGTCAGGCAGAGGAACAGATCGGGTATGTCCAATAGCATCATCTCGAGCTCAGCTCGTCGCTTGTTCATGAACATGGATGACTCTAAACTCAAGCCTAAGCAGGCAGAGTCGGTCTTCCGAGCCCTGCAGAAAAAGGCTGCGAGTATGAGTCCGAAAAGTTCAACCAACATGTCGCCGTTGTTCACTCTTCCTTGGGGTTTGATGGGGAGACTGTGTCGAATCGTAGGGTTTAAGGCATTTGTGGTCTCTTGTACATTTTACTAAACAGTCACATCCTGACGCTCCCAAGGGCACCCCTGGTGCGTGGTCGTGATCTTGTCCCTTGGAAGGTGGAGGTTTGCAACTGGTCCGCACCTTGGCTTAGCAGAGGCTGATTTGGAAGCACTTACTTTGAAGGAGCCAGAGAGATTGGCTGCACGCAAGCTCACAGAAAAGCTCTCTGATACCCAGGTTATCCCAATCTGACAGCAAAAACCGATGTGCTGGCTTTCTTCAATCTGTCGTGAGTTGCATTGAGGCACATGCTGTGGTGCAACCTGCTGACACAGGAAAGCCAAGTCCCTGTGGCATGCGCGGATATCCAAAAGAAACGCTCCTGTCAACAGTTTCTTTGCGATCCAGGCACTGCACCATAAGTTCCCAAAGGACCTCCCACGGCATGAGCGACTGAACTGAGAATCTCTCTAGAATCTCTGGTATCAATATTCCTGCCACAACTACCGTCGCTAAAGCACTAAGTTGCAAGTACTGCTATTCCCGCCAGCCCCAACAGAACCCCCTTAAGTAACGCTATAAGTTAGGCCCTCTACATCTAAAGGAGTATATAAGAAGTATATAAGGTTTAGGGATATTAACCGCTATACTGCTGAATCAATGGAAAATCAAATGTCAAATCAAAAGGAAAAATGCAAACTACATCAGGGAGGGGTCATGGGGATATCTAAGAAAACAATTACTGCTCCTACTCCCTGTATAACCCACCTAGGTATATATATATATAGGAATAGGATAGGAGACGGAAACTGCTACATTATGTAAGGCTTAGTGTGAAGGGTTTCAGGGATATTACCGCCAAACATGGAGAATCAAATGGACCAGGAGATGGAAAATCAAGTGGAAACTCAGGTCATGTACTATGAATACCGTAACACTTCCGGGCCTCCTCGTCAATTTTGGGATCCAAGTTTCCCACATAGATTGTCGCCTGGGCGCATGCTCATAAACATCTAAGGCTAACAGCAAAACATCTACGCATGCCGGCACACTGCGGGTAACGGACGAATGGACTATGTGCAGGCCGGAAATTCATCTGGCGTAAAAACTTTGTTATGAGCACTGCTGTCCTACACAAAACTGGCAGGCCCACAGCTCACCCGAAAACACATGGACTTCAGTCAGGACTTCAACAGCGCATTTGACAATTTGCAACAAGGATGGGCCGCAAGTTATCCCTGAACTGTCCTGATGTCAGGTGCCGGTTTTTCCCGGAAAGAGAGCCAGCCTCCTGGTTCCTCTCAAAGATCTGCTGAATGCCGCCCTGCGCGGCTGGCGGGGCTGCCATGACCCTGGCAAGATTGCAGAGTTGGACGGATTACGTACGTATGACGCAGATAAACAGAAACATGCCGTACAGGGGGACAACGCCAGATAATATGAGCTGTCTCCACAGGGACGTAAAATGCGAACGTAAAGTCCATCGCTGGCATTTTTCAAGTAAGAAGAATTGGAAGAAAGTGAACCAGAAGCATCGAAATATTGTCCTGGGGTGTCTTGTTTGTTGTAGAGATTTCAGGAGCTGTGCTGGTGCATGATGGGGCACAGTATGACAGTATGCTGAAAGCCGCCTAAACTAAATAGCTCAAGATCCCAGACAAGCATCTGCCATTCAAAGCTGTCAGGGAAGATGACAAGGCGTGTGCCGTTGTACCTCTATAGGCGTGCTCCTGCCTCCTGCGCGTGGACCGCGCCACGAACCCCGCGGAGGCGTGGGTAAATGCTGCAGCAGGCGCCAGGAGCAGGTGGAAAGTTGCTGGAGCTGTGACAATGCGCAGTGCACACGGCAGGAAAGCGCATATATACTCCAGAAGGGGAACGTGAACCCAGCCGAGACGTAATCAACCCTCACAGAAACATGCCAAGGAGTTGATTGCACATTTTCGCGTGGGAATGATATTGCCCAAACAGTGACGTGCATTCTGCTTGGATTCTGTAAACTCATACAAGCCTCGAGGCTCAGATTTCCACCTGAAATGCTGAAGCCGCGACTAGTCGAGTTGCTTAGGAATGCACAGAGCTCTTTTGCTTCACCGGGCATTCACCGCAGAACGAATCCTTTCGTAGCTGACAAAGAATGCCGCGCACCAAACCAATTTTCCTCAGTGGCCAACACAAGTTTGAACCCTTGAAGTTGACATGAAGCTTCGGGGAAGAGGCTCAAGCCCTCGAACCTTCAGACCAATAGATGTGTAAGATGAATCACACTAGTGCTGCCATTCTAGGACCGTCTTTATGATTATCATTGCCCTGCTCATTATCAAAAACTATCCAAAGCCATCCTGGATCACGCAAGTTTGGTTAATGCCCTACAGAAGTCTATGTTTGCTTGGGTCAAAACCTCATGCTACCTTGGCAGCAGGTGGCACGTTGATGTCATAATAAGCAGTTTCTAGCAATTCCAATACCCAGCACGTGGACTTTGGAAAAGCTTGTGCACGAGGACGGTGATGACAGTCCTGATGGAAAAGGGGAATATCAAGAATGGCAGGCAGGAGCGCGATAACGGCAACAGCAAAGCTCCGATGACAATGGCCATCATCATCAACATCATCATCATAAACAGCATCATCGTCATCATCATCACTCATAGAATTGACGCGGCACAACAGCAGCAGCAAATGATGATGATGATGATGATGATGATGATGCCAATGTCAACGGTCAGGATCATCATGGTCATGGCATGACCGTGACCATGATGATGATCATGATGACGATGATGAGGGCGATGATGATCATGTGACTGCGGACATAGCGACGGCACTGATGCTGGGAATGATGATGAGAAAAATAACACGAATATTCTGCACCAGCCAATAGTAGCAGACAAAGAAGAAGCGGAAGTACTGGCGGCAGCAGCGGCAATAGGGGTGGCGGGGTGCCCATCTCAGAGTCTCAGAGACTGAGCCCGCCCTCCAATGCTGCTTGAGGCACGAATGCAGATGGGGAGGAAGCCCTGGGTTGCAACCGTTTAGGGTTGCACTGGTAGGCACATGCCTTTGAAGTTAAGGTTGAGTTTACAGCAATAAACTCATGTGTAAGTGAACTAATGCACCTCCGCAGCTGCGCTTCCGCAAACCAAGCTGGTTTTGAGAAGTGCACTGCATAGAAAATTCCAAGTGTCCGTCTATCTTTGGTACTGTGCTCACACAAAGGTGCGCCCTTACCTCAAATCGGATTTCAGGTGCAGACCCACGAAAATTGTCCTCATGCTGAGTGCTTTCCATGCTAATGCTGGGCTCGAGTTGTAGGGTCTCCCTGAATGTCGCACCTGCCCATTATCGAAGCTTGACTTGCACTTTGCTGCCGTGAGAACTGCACACAAAGCCATGTGCCTTCACAAAACCGCGCCTCCCCAAACAGCAAAGCTGCACTATCCCGCAAGACCAGAGAGGAATGTTTTCCATGCATGCATGCTCGATAATGCTTCGTGGGGTGGAGATGCCTTGTACAGCGCCCCGACACCTTCGTCCACAAGAATGCGGCTGAAGCCATGGAACATTCCTCGTCAAGAAAAGGCCCACTTCTACATGTTAGGGGCTTCCCTAGCTCGGTACGTAGCAATGTCTCTAACGAATCCTGACATGTGACTGATTGCCTGGGCTTGCCCAAGTCATAAGTTGCAATGGTATTCCTCACCTGTTTTGCTCGTGCTGCAGTAACATGACTCATCTACGCAGACCCTGAACTTTGAACACGTTTTCTCGGCGCAGGCCTACCAGATATGGATCATGTGGGATTACTGTATATGACGGTCCATAAGGCTGTAGACACTTTAGGGGGTGACACACAGCTGAGAGTTTTGAGGATGTTTGAGATTATCTTGGGTTCAGAATTCAGAAGGTACACCACCCACACAGAGCATGCTCCAGGCTTTCTGCACGTTTCCTGCTTTTCAGGGTCGTTGGCCCCCAGCCTCGATACTGCTTCTCACCGCCCGCGGAGTTCCTCAGATGATCACCAGTCACGGCGAGTCTTTGAGAGCGAAGCTGCCCCAACAATTATGGGACAAGCTACTGGAAGCACCCCCAACATGATGAGCTCCTCGCTCCATAAAACATATCAAATGAAACACATGGCCACGTGATGAGATCAGGGAATGCCTCTGAACCGAAGCTGCTCCCTGCGCCGCCTGCGTGCCTAGTCCAGACCACATTCATGATTTTAATCTCTTCAAGGTCCTGATAAAGAGATCCGGTATCAAGGTGGTCGGTGAATGTTACAAGACGATGAGGACGCTCTGAGTGGATCGGGATAAAAGCAGCTGTGACTCAAAGCGCAGTACCAAGATTTGCTCTTGCAGTTGAGAGTCTACTTTACCCAACACCAACTCTACCAAATGAATGCAATCACACCAACTTGGCATCGCTCACATGCCCTTGCTAGAGTGTTGTAGGCCCTGCGCGCTGCCTGACAATTTGAGTGGGATCCTGGACAGAAATAACTCACAAAAGGCCGTAACACAATCCCTGTGAGGTGGGGCCTGGAGGGGGGGTACGCTGCTTCGACTGATAAGTATTTGTGGACAGTAACAACTGGACTTGATAGTGGAATGATGCCAGCAGGAGTGTTTCAACTCTTTCGCAAGGCTTTCGGCTCAGCGTCATTAGCCTTGTCTTCACCACGTCTGCAGGGGTCGACACGCAGGCTGAGGTGAAGCCCGCAATCCCCGACGCGCCGACCTGAGAGTTTTTGAGTGTCCTGGCAAGCCTTCTTCATAGACCGGCTTTGTAAAGATAGCCTTTTTAGAACCAGCAAGGTGAGGCTTCTTGCTTCTTCTTCTGGAGCACGCTTCTACTTATTGCTGGATGGAAACCCTTGGAATCTGTTGTCGTTGTTGCACCCAGTTCAATATGGTCAACTTGCGTGGTATGGGAAGAGGTCACAAAAAATGTGCCTTCAAAAGTCTGCAGCTGGTTCACTGCTAGTAGTGGATCATAAAGAAGTACACCTGCTGGTAAGTTGATGCATCATTCGAGAGAGTAGCCGATGTTGAAGCTGGCTTCCTCCTCCCCAAGGGAGCCCAAAGAGGGCGTTCCCAGACGATAGATTCTCCTTTCAGGCCTCATACAACGCTGAGTTATCCACATACAAGGCGTTGATGTCATGACTACTGAAATCTGAGCCACAGGGTTACTAAGCAACATTAACCGTAACCCTCATCTCTGAACCCCCTAAATCTTCAACCTTCAACTCGGGACCCTTGGTGTGAAGCCCCAAATCTGCTTTGAGGCACGTGGGACACCAGCCCGTCGCCGAAATGTGGCTTCAGCTGGCTTTTGGCCTGGCAGGTTGGCATCAGAAGAGGAAAAGCAATACTAGTACTCGGACTGCTGGGGACTGTCTGACCCAGCGTTACCTTGGACGTCCTGCAGTAGTTGGACCCAGAGACTTGGTGGAATCACTAACAACAAGCTAACTAGATTCCCAGTCTGGATGGCACAGTGTACCTTCACGGCTTCCCACATTTGTTCAGGGAAACGGGAGCCAGGCTTTTGAGATCTTGCTGGAGATGCGCTCGCTTTGCCTCTTCATTTCTCAACGGAACATCTTAAACAAACTCGTTGACCAGAGAACTTGTGTGCTCTGACGATCTCTTTTGGAGCCGCTGACTACAACATCAAGTTCCTTTCCACCTCTAGATTTGACTTGCACGTGTCACCATCACTTTCCGAGCAACAAACACAGCTCCAAGCTCAGCAAGTGAGCTTGGACAATCCTGTACTGGGTGGCGCTGACATCGCCTCACCGTCAACACCACATATCAGTTCACAGCATCAAAACATAAAAACCTCATCATGCCATTGTCAATTCTTGATCCGGTAGGGCACCTCTTACAGGAGTAGTAACTAGCCAAGCTGGACAAATGTAAACACAAAATACTTAAGAATCAAAAAAGAGAACTGGGGTCCAAACAACTCAGGCACACCGGGAGGCAATGTCCACTGAAATCAGGCTTCTACAGTAGGCCCATGAAAACATATGCCTCATCGTATGTGCCAAGCTCTGCGGCGTTGACCAGAAATGTCCGAGCAACATTTGGCCGGACACCTTGCATATCCAAGTAGCTGATTCTGTTTCTCATCATGCATTTCAGTCAAACTATGTTGCGATCTTTAGTAGCAGGGTTACCATTGCATCGTAAAACGCCACTGTTCTCTAGGACTGCTCGTCGTCTTGCTTGCTGCCCTTTGCATTACCCTTCCCTTTTCGCCTTGTCCCAAACGTTTGGGGATGTTCCAGTTGGATATGCTTGATAAGAGGTGGTGCATGTCTTGGTTCAGCCATGCTAGATCGACTCGAATCCCCTCAATCAAAAGCCAACCATGCAGGACCCATATCATCAAAGGAACCCGGTATATCCACATCAGCCAATTCTCAGAAACGTGTCCAGGCCTGCCCAAAATCCCACAATACCATCCTGACAGGCGAAGGTTCAGGGTCTGGGGTGAAGGATTGAACGCATCTAGGGGCCTAGTCAAGTCGAACAGGGTTCGGGTGAATTTCAACCCTGAATAAAATGAAGACAAGATATTGGCATCATCTTGCTCCAAAAGGCCACCTCCTCCCTAGCCTTGTGTTGCATGATGGACCCCGAACATGTGCCAAGTCGTCCCGATGTACACAAAGATCAGGATGTGCCAGCACGTGTCGGAGCGCATAAACCGTTCTCTTTATCCATGGACGTGTCTGGTCGACCTCTCCAAAGCCTAAATCCAGAAGACATAAGACTCGAAACCAGCACACTTGTCCTGTGCCCAGACGCGCCGTGCAACATCGGCCATGCTCTGACCAGCACCTGTGTGGGTCCTGAGGTGGTGGACATCTGCTCAAAGTCCAGCAGTGGTGGTGGCAGCGGCGGCGGTGGTGGTCATAACAATAGCAAGAAAGTTGAGCGCAACGGTACATGGAGAGGCACAGGAGGACAACTTGAGTCGTTACAGTAGACCGGACGCGTAGAACAGGACTAACGGTCGTAAAGGCATCTCTGGCCACCGCAAAAAGCAATCCTGCGAGGGGAAGCACTTCTTTGCAGCCATAGTAAGTGCCACAGCATTGATGATCTCACAAAATCTCACAGTAGCAGTACTGCCTGCATGCAGCGAGGTGGCTGGACTTGCGTCTTGATCACCTCACAGATATGAAAAACTAGAGGCCCGCGTCCAGCCAAGGATTTACTTGCGAGATGAGCTACGCTTAGCAAGATGGCTCCTTCCCAGCCCCATGTGACAGCTCGTTACGGGCACTGCATCAGAAGCTGCAAGCGGCACAATGGCCTACTCCGCTCTAAGACCTAGATGACAACCAATCGCAACCATAAGCTCTTAACCTGATACCTCCTTTCCTGGCGCGGCCTCAGCTGGATTGAACACAGCAATTGCCAGCGCGCCCGCCGTGCCACCCGCGGCCAGGCGCTGGAAGAAACTGGGCCCTGAAACACCGCTGATGTGGATACGAGGTTTTCCATTCGGCAGTGCTAGCAGGAGTTGTGGGCCACCACCAGGACGTGCGACCCACTGTCCCCACACATCAAATGAGTCGCAACAACTGCTTCACACAGCAGATTCTTCTAGGCGTTCCTTTTTTCATTCCTCGATCACAACAGGGTAGCCTCGCTCAATAGCTCGGGTGCCAACAGCTCGAATTCTCCTGAAAAGCTCCGGGCTGCTGTCAAGCGGCCTTCGGCTGCATTTTGCAGAGCGCGCCCGTAGAAGCCTCGGATCGGCTCGTAGATGACCAACGACCTTTGATTGCTTTGAATCGCACCCATGCATGGTGACTTGCAAATACGTTGGAAAACGGAATCATGTGCTAATCTACGCAGATCCGGCCGTCCCTGTCTTTTGAACGGTCGTTTTCGTGAGCTCACGGCCCCAGATGGTATATCCTAGGAAAGGGCGTTCTCATATGGGGGGCAGGCTCCCGCCCCTCAGAAGGGCGAATCTTCAGACAACATAGTCATGACGACAAGCCACAGTCCTGGTATAATGCTTTGTTGTGTTGTGCTCTTTGGCAGAGACCCAATCTTTAGACATAGATTTCGCCAACTTCATGAGAAACCGCTGCCATAGTCTTCAAGCCGCAGAGATGTGTAAGAGATTTGCCTCAACAGCGCTGGCGCCAGTCCTTTCCAAAGTGCTCCAGGGCCCTCCTGCCTGAAAAGCCATGGGACAAAGGCATCAGGGCTTGAGGAGGCATACGAAACCCAAGATCGGGTTGTCCCCTATATTGGGAAGTGTCTAGTTCAGATTTTGGGTTACAAAGTGAGGGGCTTCTGTAAAGGAGTCCCCCGTGGCAAACACACGCGGCTGTCTGAGAGTCTTAGGCCTTCAGCTCTACAAGCAACGAGGCCAGTTTGGCGCCTTTGACATTGCTTTTACTAGTGTACATCCTTCCTGTAAACTACGACGACTATGATTCCACTGTATTTCATTTCTACTATGGAAGTTTGTGCTTGCAAAAATCCGCACCGCTTCATCCGCAATCACACGAACACCGGAGACAAGAAAGAACCCCACAAGGGACTTGTTGTGTTGAGAAATGCCGATAAGCCTCATAATACACATAGAGCTGCATGGAACTTTGCAAAATTTTTGTTGCCCCAAAACCGCACCGAAATGGGTAAAACCTACAGATTGGTAAGTTAATCGCATCAATTTCCAATATGGAGATTGCCATAAATGGGGGGCCCCAAGATAAACCCCAAATCAGGTAAATCCTTCCTACGCGGACTTTCAAAAACCGGTCCCTATAGTTCTCAAAAGTTCCCATATTTTATTTGCTGAAGGAGATCCTCCCTGTCTCTGCCCAGCCCCCAGCCTACCAGTCTGCAGCAAGCAGTCCAAGAATCCCTGGTACTTGCCAGACTGTTGCACCTGCAGAATACAGCGCTCACAATCCATTATTCGAAGGACCAGCAGTACTAGTGATGGCACAAGAAACCGCATGATGACTGTAAAGTGTACTAGCAAGATGCCTTCATTTACCCAAAACTTTCCCAAGTGGCCAAGAATTCTTTTGGGAACTGGCATTTCCCAAACAGGGTCAGGTTGAATTTTCGCAACGTTTATTCGAAGCCTGAATCAAAGGGCATCCTAACTGGTGATGCCCTTATGGGTGGAAGGCCTGGCTATGGCAAGCATATTTCAGCAATAGCAGGGAACCCGCCTGAAGCCGCACTTTGACGACATCCGTTGGGAGGGTGACCTTGCATATCTCTGTACTAGTAGCAGCTTACACAAGAGTCTCAAGAGACATCTTTTTGCCAGAGGCAATGCGTGGCGCAAGGACGCAAGAGGCATCCCTGCTAGCATGATTAAGAGATTGAATGGCGACTTCCCAACATCTCAGAATTAGCTATGCGACCACCTTTGCAGCCGGCTTGCTTTGCCGCCCTGGTACTGGTACATAACCCAAGCTTCTCAGTAAAAAATGCCGACACGCAACAGGTGCGGCCAAGAAACTGTTTCGGCAATCGTGGCACCCAGTGCAGAAGCTACGAAGCGAGCGAAGGCATCGCTCATGTTCTGAAACCACTTGAAAACAATAGTGTAAGGATGGTCCAAGGGACTCAGTCGAGGCTTGCAAGTGACTCGAGAACTGGGTGACATTCAAAGCTTTGAGATGGTCTGTTGCATTTCCTAGGGCCAAAGGGACTGTTGCTACCAAGAGGTAAAGATGTCTCTTGAAACAGACTCTTGCAGACTTGCAGGGCATGCCAGAGCAGCCTCTCTGTGTAATCCACTCCGCAAGAGTTCGAACCAGACAATGGACAAGCAACTGATGCAAGTGATACACTTGAAACGTTGTCAAGACGTGCTTCATGCGGCAGACAGAGGTATGCTTTCACCAATGATTTGTTTCCGGAGGTTGTTACTACCATGTCTGATCTTCTGCGAGCCACCGCCAGCGCTAGCACCCCCACTACTGGTAGTCCTGCGGCATCGCGTGGCAAAGTCCCATGTTCTTTCTCCTCGTCTGCTTCTGAGGTCTGAGCCAGGCAAGCCGGCTGGCAAGCGAAAAAAATGTTCCCGTCGCATGCCATGGGCTGTCTAGCCGCACGATGCGGTTCAACTGCAAGGATCCTGAACTCTAAAATTCTCCATTCACCAACCCTAGACCCCCTTTAGGACCCTGAATCCTTTCCAGCCGAAAGAGAAGATCCTGCAGCTGTCCGGCCACCAAAACTTCCAAGCTGCAGACCCTGGAAAGTGTGGTGAGATTTCACAGGTTGACACTGCAGGGCTTAGGCGATATACGAATGCAGGCATTAAAAACACTCACGCCGTTAGCAACAGGAAACCAGCGTGTTGATTGCATAAGTATACTGGAAAATGACCGAAGGACTTGTAGTCAAATTGTCCTGAACCAACAAAGAATTCGCCCAGATATACAACTCATCAGCAAACAACTACATGATGGACATTGTGGATAGTAGAGGGCACGCAAGTCAATTCCTGCTGTTTGCTCTTCAACATTTCAGCTTCGCTTAGCCTTGGGAAAATCACCAGAAAACTTGGCAGGCCCTCTTCTTTTGGGAATGTCTTGCTACCAAGTCGCCCAGCCCCCCAGCCACGTTCCCTTCCGGTTCCGCTCCATTTCCGTTCCGTGTAGAATCGTCCCACATTGCGTTACGCACTTGATTTTCCGGTTATTTTGCGGAGAGGAGACATTTGCAGTTGCCATTGAGCTAAAGTTGTTGGAGTACACGCAGAAGACCGTCGGCAGCCGCAGCTGACGTGAAATCCTTCTTGAACAGATCTCTCCAGGGTACCAGCTCTAGAGTTGGCAAAGATCGTGTTAACGAATTGATATTGTTGGGCTACCCTGTGACCAACTCAGCCTGCGCACGGCACACAGCTGACATCACACTGTTCTGGTAGCTTCCGAAACCATACATCAAGGCTAACTACAGCTCGATGTACACTGCCTGCTCAGGAGACCATACGAACCCTACCTGGCCTACCTCCCTCCCATACCGCGAACCATTCAGAAGATAAGGTAGATGGCCTGTGAGGCCTGAACTTCAAAGTCGAATGGTGAGGAGGACAATTGAGTTCGCTGCCGTTGGCTTTAGATTTCGCAACGCAAGTTCCTCCGAAAAGTGCTACTGCAAGGTGACGAGAAGACCCCTGCTCCTTGATCAGATGGAATTCATGAGCAGAAACACCGTAGAAGGAGAAGTGGCAACTATGACTGTCTGCTAGAGTGCTAGCTAGCCTGCTCACACATAATTTCTATCAGTGTAAGAGTGCTGTTAGTGCTAGTCTCATCTCCTGCATCTGTTCTCCAACAAACGCGTCACAATTCTGGGTTGTGGTGCTACAGCGCAAGCTGCCAACAGATTTGCTCAGCTCGACATGGGAAGAACCACTATGACTATGAGACGAATCAACACACAAACAGGAGGACGGAATTTCTTGCAGATATCGAAGAAAGCTCAAGCGTCACAACAGCCCTCGTAAAGTCCCTTTTCGTGTCCAGAACATGGCCGAATTCTTGGCTTGAGCGTGCCACAGGGAGGCCCTGGCGTGCAAAAGAACCCTGAAGTCACGGCCGTGCTGAGAAAATGCAACCGGCCATGAGATGACCCAACCGCGTCATGCTTTCTTGCATGGTGCAGGACGGGTGCAGGCTTGCAGGGCCTCGCAAGGCAGCCGACTGCTAAGGCGCTGACGAGACCTGAAGGAACAGATGCCGTGGCAATTTCTCGAGCTCTCACTTCACGACGGTTCGTGCAAGCCTGCCATAATCCCATAGATCACAACACAGATGTTGAGGACAGTGATCAGACACTGTCTGAACTTGTCAAGCCCATCTTTGAGAAACAACGCTGTTGCCAACAGACAAGCATGAAAACCTTCATGCGTAACCTTGAAGTCAACAGACTAGCCTGTCATGGTTTAAATCTCATCTTTCCGGCGTGTTGCTCACACACAAGGACAGGCATCGAGGAAGCGAGGGATATGCCAGACACCACAGCCCCCCAAACAATACTTCACTTCAAGCGCTGTAATTATACTGCTAAGCCTACACTGCTACCTTGATTGCTTGCTGGTGACAGGCACGGCAGCTTCCAAAAGGATGCTCCGATTACTATCCTACCTTTGGAAACTCCCGCGTTCATGCATCTCAGCTGAGAACTCATGATGAACAGCAAGTGAGCAGCGATAAAGTGCCTGCGGTATTACTGCCCATGCTATCAGCACTCCCGAAGAGACCACTTCCATGTCAGTTGAGCTTGCATCAACCTGCTTGCCTTAAAAAGGGAACCAAAAGCCTCCAAACCCTGGGAGGTTGCTGAAACGGCTGTACCCGCACCAGCATCTTGACTGCTTGAGCATGCTTGGTCGTTTTTGGCTATGACTTTGTCTACTCATGGTGAAACATGGCAACACTTGATGGGGACGACAAGTTCAGCTCATCCCTTCTGCATGCTCCACCTCCAATGCGCACTTCACCATCACATACTGGGCCAGTCTGATACGAAGACTCCTTGATCCTGCTAAACTAAACTGTCTTGAGCCCAGCTTTTTGCCAATGAAATAGTCGAACCCTGCTGTAAATCACGTTGAACAGACGAATCCAAAATTGCTGGTGCGAGGGACAGCCGGCTTCTTTGATGATGCTATTCGAAACTGCGGAATGCTTGAACTCTCCACGGTTTTGGATGCAAACATGCTGCAAACACAGCAGTAAAGCATGGATGATCACAGCAAGGCTGTCAGTAGAGTTGGTCCAAGCTGTTAGCATTTGAGTTGACCAGCTGGCATCTGCGACGTAATCACCGTACTCAAACCAAAGATCTTGAATAACTCCAGGCCTGTAAAATCTCGTATCCCTGTAAGCGTTGCGCCAGCGTCAACCTACAAGCGCCGGCTTCAACACGCAGTGGCAAAATCCGCCAAGAACGCGATGGTGTAGCCCCAAATTCGCTCAAACAGCAAGTGCAGGCAGGCAATCTGTTCAGAGTGCTTGCGCTGCACTACAACTCAACGCTGCAATGGTAATCGAATAGCGACCCGGCTTCACATGTGGAAACCGTCGTTCAGAATTGAGCACCGAGCAGTGCTCCAGGAAACTTCTTCCCGCACTGGACGAAGCTGTGCTGAGTAAGTCGGATGCTGCAGGGGAATTGCTACTGTCCCAAGACGTGTCTGAACCAGGTATGCTTTCCGAACCCCCTGTCCCAATGTCCAAGGGTCTATCACACCTAGCACTCGGAGAAAGTGCTTCCTGGAAACCATGGATTGCAGATGGTCGAGCCCTGTCCAAGTGACTTCAACATCCGGAGTTATGCAACTGCAAGGAAGCAAGGAAAGAGGGCAGTGAAGGAGAGGCAGATTGAGGTCGATAGAACAACAGCAGCATCATCACCATCATCAGCAGAAACAAATGTCAGAACGGCGGTAGCAGCCAAGGGTGGAATGTCACAAACCATGAGTCTGTAAGCCAAACCCTTCAATTTACGGTGTCTCACAACGGAATCACTCCTAAAAGGACTGAGCAGGTACCCTGGGCATCCGCTTGTGATTAGCTGAGTATGATCACCAGCATGCAATACAAGTTGAAATAGGCATCTGCCGACGTCTCTTCTCAACTCATGCCTGGAAACATTGTGCCAAAGCCCTTGCAACTTTACAAGGCCGGCCAGGTGAGAACAAGCTCATATCTTCATCAAAGCCATGAGATTCAGCGTCAAAATGTGTCAAGACATATGCAGAGCCCAGCAAAGGCACGAATGAACGGCCTGAACGGCCATGCATGGTGATCGCACCAAGCCTGGGGGTGTCAGACTACGATTCCGAATCCCCCAGGGAAGTTGTTCGAGAGAAAAATGCGGTCAAGACGAGGCCTTGAACCCCGGTGGCCGGGACGCTCGGACAGGAGAAATCGGATGCGATAGCACTAGTGGCATGATGACTGCCTCCTCCTCCCCCTCCTGCTAATGCTTCTACAACGACTGCCACCGCTGCCACCACCAGTATTTCCACTGCCATCATTTTTTACTGCAAGTGGGGCCCCTCCCAAGGTCCTACGATGTCCTACGTACTCATTCTAGTTCCCCCCTTTTCTTTGTTTCCCACATCCTGCAGGCCGCTCTAACCTCCCCGCATCACCTTCGGGGGACGTGATTGAACATTACCTCTTTTCTCAGATCTTCTAACTTGTTTTCCTTCCCCTATTTTGGTGGTTTTCTAGGCTCTCCTCCAGCAGTCGAGGATATTACCTTGTCCGTGCATCCATTTTGCTTCTGCTGGACAATAGCAACAGCAGCTATATCGAGAGCCTCTGTTGCTAATATGTGAGGCTTGTAGATGCATCTTCGCGTATCATCAACGCCTGCCACACTGCTGGGCAATCTCACTAGGGGTTCCCCAAAACTGCAATCTCCAAATATTCAGGGTTCAGTTTGTATGCAGGAGCTTGTCCTCTGGCACTGGGGTTAAAAACGACCGCGTCCTGTGAAGAACAGCATGGCCAGGAGAAGAGCATGGCCACAAAGTCACAAAACAAGATTGTGGCGCTGCCACTGATTTGCGACTTTCGGAACCAGAACATGAGCCAGCCCTGGACATGTCTCTACCTGCTACATGAAATCCTCACCATTCATGTGCCATCAGAATTTGCGCCGAAATAATGAATTCAACGTTGACGGATTGAGATTTCCGGGGGGCCACGATCTTGAAACAGATCAAATCAGCTGAACGAATCCTCAAGCAACCCTGTGAGTACTTTGAAAGCCCTAGCTGACTATTTCTGAAAAGGAGGTGGGTTTGTGTACAGCCAACACATGGTAAACATTACATAGACACTTGGCCAAGGGAGCCACACAGCCAACGTGCAATTCCGGGATTCCTTAAGCGACATACGTAATTTGGACAGCCACAGATCTTGAGGCTGACATAGGGTGCGGCGAATACTCCAAGATGATGTTCTGCTAGATATGAGATCATGCTAGGTTTAGGATTCTGCATGCCACAGAAATTCCACCAAACGTCTGATTCCGATCTGCATTCCCCTCTGCATACTCCTTGCAATCCTGCTTTCCTTATACCCCAGTCCCGGATATTCAGAAGGAGCCCCGCAATATGGGGCGACTATGCCTATCAAAGCGCCCTTGGAAACAAGCATCCACGGCTCAGTTGGTCCCGATGGTAGCTCAGAGCCGATAGGTTGAATTCGTCTCGCCACCGCTGCAGGACAACTTGCTGCACCACGGCCTTTGATGCATGAGGAGGCTTCTCAGACCAGACATTTGCTCATTCTTGGGTGATATACGCGCAAACCTTCACGTTGAAAAGTAGCTTCCAAAACAGATGACACTGCAGTTGCACATCAAATGTGGGGCATTGCTCACACAAGGACCTCAAAACAGAAAACCCGCAGTTCCCATACATAAAAAAAGGGGCGCTGCAGTGAAAAAAGACTCACAGAACCATGTGTTTAGTCTCGCAACCCCAAGTACCATGATGGTGAGGACCCTCAAATACCCTCCAGACACAGAGCACTCTTGACAGCAAATTGAGGCCCCCTTTTATCCTTGCTGTGATTGAAACACACAGACCAGCTGATGAATGTGTGCACCCAAAATCATTCCAGTCGTTTGAAAGCTTGAATAAGACATGGCTTCGCAAGCTTGTCAGCCGTACGTGTGATCATGGCTGGAACTTTATTCGGAGCAGGGGGGGGGGGTCTGAGAACAAGGCAATCGACACAGGACCGGATATCACAAATATGTCCGAGGACAATCTTGTTCCAACAAGGCCCATGTTATGCAGCTCAGGAAGGCCTCACACATTTATCTTAGTAAGCACACTGGATGATACCCTTGGACATCTTTGCAAGTTATGTCAGCAAGCCACTTGATTTTCTACAATCTGACGAGACACGCCAGGGACTCATACTACATTACTATGAAGAGCCGCTTGTCACCCTGATAGTCCCGTAGAGATTCCAATATTAACAGCTATATGGGCAGCTGGATATCATGGGCGGGGTTTCCGAGTGGACCTGTGATGTAGACATTCAAGGAAAGTCAAGAGTATTCGTTCCTGTGCTGTAGCCCTTGTAACGTAGGCTACTAACTGCAAGCTTGTAGGCTGCTGAGTTGTCCCGCACTTCCAGCTTCCAGCTTCAAGGCGATCCGTCTAGGGTGGGCAAGCTACTGAATTCGACTCTAACATTTCTTTGCACTCGCATCCTCGTCGTTACTGCTGCCAGTACTACAACTAACTTGACCACAACAACGACGACGACGGTGCTGGTGACGGTAAACAATGCGACCACCACTACCACTTTTGCAACGATGACAACAATGACCACCACCACAACCATTGCCTTCTTCAGCATTTTCATCGTCATCATTATCATCACCACCGCCACCCCAGAGAGAGAGAGAGAGAGAGAGCGAGCGAGCGAGCGAGCTGCAACCAATGTTGCTACCACTTTTCTTAATACTAAATCACTCGTTGAGGCTTTCTGCTTTTCTGCTTTTATCACTGTTGTGGCTGCCTGGCCAGGCTAGAGAAACCCTGACATCCTTTTCAACAAGCCCTGCTTCCCTCTAAACATATACCGTATATACCACTGCGATATCGATCAGTAAGATTGAGTGCGTTTGTCTGAGGAACCCGAAGCATGGTCGCTGAGCCCTAAACTGCCCTGACCTCTGAACGGCTTGTGGATGCGCTTTTTAGACAGCTACCTTCCCTGGGATCGGGGCCCCATCAGGGCCAGGCTGGAAATTGTCAGCTATAACACACAAGATCCACAATGAGATCCGAAAAGAAGGTGCATCTTGGAAGAAAGGCCATAGACCAGCCCATGGGATTGCAAGGCACTATATGGAAGGATCTAAAGCTTTCATGTCCCTGGGCGAGTCTGAATCTGATTCACAGATCCTGTGTCGAACGCAGAGATGCGAACCTTAGCTGAGAACAAGGCTGCAGATTCCTTAACTGGGTTTACTACAGATCTATGAGGGCTTGTTTCGTGCAGATCATCATACGCGGCCTTTGGCAGCTTGGCAGCACAAATTAATTACTCCCGCCATTTACGCGTGCTTGTTTGAATTTCATCAACTTTGACATTTAGTGCACTGAGCAGACATCACATTGCGCCAACACCNNATGCTTTGTTTTAATGAAACAGTCGCAGTCATCAAGCTCCAGCATGATCTTGACAGGTTTGCTTAAGCCAGGGCCCCAATCCTCAAGACATGCCGGGCTAGGAAATAAAAACAACCAAAGTCGGGCTTCTTGGTCAACTCGAGTGACCCTAGAACCTCTCTTGTCATATAGTCCGCGTTCGGGCTACAGCTCGCAACACAGAAAGGAGGCTCTTGGCAAAAGTGACACATACCTTACACCAGAGAGCTTTGAAGCTGCAGAACTCAACTTTGCAAACCCTAATGGCCTGCAACATCATAGTCCAAGCTTAACAAGTAGTAGCAAAGCTACAAGTGCTTCTACCTTTGCTCCGTGCGAGGAAGCTGCGACGGTGTCGTCGTGAGGGGCGCAGAGGGGGGCGTTGTGGAAGGCGTGCTCGTGCTCGTGCTAGTGCTGGTGCTGGTGCTGG
>CAJNIZ010024102.1:62522-75923 GCA_905231905.1 Symbiodinium pilosum | reverse complement strand
TAAGGTTTAGGGTTTAGGGTCGGTAAAACTACTGTTAGGGAGGCAACCGCAGTAGGGTTTTGGGTGCTTGGGGAAAGGTATTACAAGTTTTTGGGCCCTCCAGCCCTAAGCCCTTTGGGGTCTAGGGATTAGATGTGGACTTACTGTCCATGGTGAGTCCCAAGCTCAAATTTGTTTGCTTGCTATTGGTAGTATCCTAACCAAAAACAACGAGGCCAGTTCCTGGGCGGCAAACTCTAAGAGGGTTGAGGTCTCAGTTCAGGACCATTTCTACGGCAAATTCCCAAGGTTGGTATATCCCTAAGGATACTCCGGTTTTGCGAAAGTCCCACATAAGGCTTACGGAAGGCGCCTGCTCACCAGCTCCAGTCGACGTCACAAGTTCATGTCAATCCACTAATGTAGACCCATGATTAANNAATACACCCCCTCCTTTTAAGGACCTAAATATTAGGATCCCTATATATCCCTATTATAATCCCTATCATGGAGAGGGGGTTTATTAATCATGGGTCTGGGTTAGGCTGGCCGTGTTCCCGTGTTTGCGGATTCTATCGCCCTGTCACCCTCACACCCCTACATCCTGCAAACCCGAAACTTATCTTTAAAGGGACTCTACTGGGAACCCCAAACTGGGAACCCCAAGAATATAGTAGGTATATAATAGGAATATACCTACCAGTGTCCTTATATTCCATTATATTCCTGCTATGTTCTTGGGGTTCCCTATTTGGGGTTCCCAGTGGAGTCCCTTTAATCTTAACGAATAACCCTATCTAAGAATACAGATGATGAGTCATAATTATTTTGCTTATCGTTAGAAACCGTTAGTAGTACTTCCCATCAATATGAACAATCAATTCCAGTGCTTAAATAGCCCTACAAACCCTAAACCCTAAACAGCAGACCCAGAACTCTGAACCCTAAACTCTCAGACCCCTAATCCTTATGTCCTAAACCCTAGAACTTAGAACTTAAACCCTGCACCATAAGGATAAGTTCAAAGCCCGGAGGCTGGGACTCGATGAAGCTCTGCCCGCCGAAGCCCGGGTTCACGGACATGATCAGGACCAGGTCCACCTCTATGCTTTCAAGGCGCCAAGGAAGCAGATGGAAGCAGTATGTACTATTTAGGGCTTAGGGTTTAGGATTTGTATAGGGTTTTGGTTTAGGGCTAAGGGTTCAGGATTTGGGCTTAGGATTTAGGAGTTAGGTTTTAGGATTTAAGGCCACAAGAAACCAGGTCCACCTCTCTTCTGGAAAAAACCCTAAACCCTAAGGAGTGAACAAGAAACTGTGCGATTCAGGGCTTTAAGAGTAGGGATGTAGGGGTTTAGGCTTTAGGCTTTAGGGTTTAGGGTTTAGGGTTTAGGAGGGTTTGAGATTTTTGGGGTTCTGAGGTCTCTTCCCGAAGGAGGTTAATGCAGCGGCACAAAGGTTTAGAGTGGGGTTTGGAATTTCTTGTGCTACAAAACCACAACTGTCATAGAGGGACATTAAATCTTATGAGCTAAGAGGCTTCGAGCCAACAAGTGTAATAATGAAGAATCAAATGGAAGAATGTTGTTAATCGTCATGGGGTAGAATTTCCTGCAGTTGGGCCCTGCTTCTCTTCTGAAATGCTTCCCTTCTGAAACAAAGCTTTGCGTCTACAGTTTTGGGTTTGAGGGGGTTTGGGCGGGTTCAGAGTTTAGGGCTTAGGGTTCTCAAAATAGGAATGGAGAGGAGACTGACAACAACTACATTTCAGAGAGTTTGCGTTTTTGGGGCTTGGGGTTTTGGAATTAGAGTTTGATGGATTTGGGTTTCGGGTTCGGAGCTTGGGCTGAGCCTGCAGGATGTGTAATGGAGGGCCCCAGATAATTAGACGGGAGTTGTGGGCACATTATATCCTAGTTGTAGCAAGAATATCATAGATAATGTTGGTAGTTGCTCAGGGGGCAAGTGCCTCGAAAAAAGAACGATGGAGAATCAAACAGAAAAGAAAATAAAGACTGACAT
The DNA here is from genome assembly GCA_905231905.1 of Symbiodinium pilosum. NCBI lineage: Eukaryota > Dinophyceae > Suessiales > Symbiodiniaceae > Symbiodinium > Symbiodinium pilosum. Next base: position 73,922 of record CAJNIZ010024102.1, on the reverse strand, counting down.
GAAAAGTTGGTGTGTAATTGGCTCCGTAATTCGGTTTGGATGTAGGGTTTGGGTTGAAGCGTTTTACAGTTTGGGATTTGTGTATTTGGGCTTAGGGTTTTGGAGCCTAGCGCCAGCGAAAGGCAGCTGAGGGTGCAGGGTTAGTCTCGGGATGCATCCAGTCGCAACACAAAAGCCTATGGCCTTTAGTCCCCCGATAGAATATGGCTTTGGGTATATTATAATAGGATCCCCATCTACCCCATATTCTATCTACTTAAGACAATATATCCGCCCAACAAATGACCTGCGCGTGCATTCTATACAGCTTCCTAAAGGCTATATCGAACTTGGTGAAAAAGCTTGCTGGTTTCTGAGAGCTTCTTTTGTCGCTACGCTACGCTCTAAACCCCAAACACCTGAAACCCCCAAACCCTAAACGAAGGACGGCCTCCTCAAGCACGTACTCGATCTGGGAGAGGGGCGTCCCAGGATTCAGGACCACGCCGGCAAGGCAGCCAAAACCTAAGCCCGGGTAACTTAGGGATTTAGGGTCTAGGGTTTGCGATTTAGGGCTTGAGGGTTTAGAGGTGCAGGGCTTGAGGCTTACATGTTTGAGGTTGAGAGCTTCGGCGTTTGAGGTTTAGGTTTCAGTTAAGGGCTTGGCACTTGGGGGTTAAGGGATTAGGGGCTTAGTATTCAGTAGGAGTACTTGCTGGATTCTGGATGCGATGGGTGCTGGAGGTGGAGCGCGGCAGTGTATCCCACATGCCCAAACCCTACACCCTAAGCCTTCAACCCTAATTCCTTAACCCTACATACCCAACAATCACCTAAATCTAGCCTCACTGCTCCACTCGCCCCTTCAAAAGCAGTACGTAGTCTTAGGGGTATGGGTATAGGCTCAGCTCTAGGCGGCTGCGCTGCAGAAATACGATTGATACCAAAATCCTGCATGCCCTAAGTATACTACACCCTAAACCCTAAACCCTAAACCCTGAACCCTAAAACCTGAACCCTAAACCCTAAACCCTAAACCTTAAGTCCTACAGTTGCAGGACTTTTAGTATCCACTGTAGGGCTGAGTATTGAAGATCAAGGCGTGCTTCAGAGTAAAGGTTTTAAGGTTCATCGTGCAGGGTTAAGGGATGAAGGGTTCAGGGCCTACCGTCTATGATAACGGAAGAAATGACATAGCAGTTTGTGCGTTTGAGGTTTAGGGCTGGGAGGTTACCACTATAGTCCTCATTATAAGGGGACTCCCAAAAAGTATCCCTAAAGCCCTAAACTCTAAATCCTATTATGGGGACTCCCAAAAAGTATCCCTAATTTCAAGAACCAAAAACATATTCCAGGGGATGCGAGTCTAGCCGCTCAGGGTCTGGGAATCCAGACATTCAAGGGTTCAGGGGCATAATGGAAAAGAAAATGGAAACTACTATAGTATAAAGTTTGGGGTTTAGGGTTCAGGGTTTAGGGTGTATGGGAGTAATGTAAAAGACCTCATTCCATAGTACCTACGAGCAAGATGCTTGAGAAGAACCGCAATTTCCATGAAGTCTTGATAACCCCAAACCCTATTGTTGAGAGCACTTTGGAAAGGTAGGCTGAAGGGTTCCAGCTGCAGAGTCCATGTAGTCGTCAAGGGTTCAGACAGCAGCTTTCAATCCTTGTATGAGAGTTTGTACTCATAATGGTACTGATAATAGTAGTAATACTAGTAATAAGAATAATAATAGTAGTAGTAACAGCAATAGTAAGAATGAATTGGGCTTTCGGTTTGGGGCCTGAGAGTTTGAAGCCGCAACATATCACCCTAAGCCTCATCCAAGGGTTCACCTTGAAAACCGCAAGCCCAAATCCTGCCGAGTTCAACACATCCCTGCTGCAAGGGACGCCCTGCTTTGGGGGGGTTTCCCAAAATTCGGCGTACCTTTTTTGGGGGGTCACCATAATGAGGGCTATAGTATAGTAGGGTCTATATTGGGGTCCCCCTATCTAGGGAAACTACCACTCAGACTCCAAATCCCCCAGCCAGTTTTGAAATGCGGAACCCAACCCTCTATGGCCTAAAGCTCGAAATTCCTGCCCTTGAACAGCCAAACTCAAAAGCCTCCCCCTCAAAACCCTAGATAACAAAACACCCGACCCCTAAACCCTGAACTTACTGATTCTAAGTAGGGGAAATGGGAATGTAAGCTTATGTAATCCCCACATCCTATATTCCCTTGTTCCCTGCCAACAGCCAAGAAGGAAAAATTCCTAAAGCCCTGAACCCCGCAATAAACCCTGAACCTAAACCCTAAACCCTAATCCCTAGGATCCCCTATATAAACACAGTTTCCATTTCATGTTCCATGTTCTTTTCAATTTGATTCTCCATTATTGGGGATAATATTGGTAATCATTTAGGCCCCTTAACCCTATCATAATATAGTAGTTTCCATTTTCTTTTCCATTATTCCAATATAAACCCTTATACTTTACAGTAGGTGCCCAAATTCCAAGCTCCTGAACAGCCAGGGCCCCCGGCTCTTGATCTGATTCAGCGTGCGGTGAAGATGAATGGTCGAGGCGGCCTCTGCCAATCAAATGCGGGTCGCAATGACGAGGTTTAGGGTTTAGAGTTCTTTTTCTTTTGTAAGCGCCCCTTTTAACCTGCTGCCAGCAGTCAGCAGTCAAAGCTCCTTACGAAGCGGGCACATCGGCCTTGCCAACTCCCTCAAATCTGTGAGTCAGCGGTGGACATCAAGAGTGTCACTTGGAATGGGTTTAGGGTTTAGGGTTCAGAGTTTGGGGTTAATGGTTTAGAGTTTAGGGTTCAGGGTTTAGGGTTCAGGGTTTAGGGTTTAGGGTTTAGGGTTTACGGTTTAGTAGTAATGGTCGGTAGCCAGTGGTCCGTGGTAGTGGTGATAGGAGTGGTTTGGTTCTAGCGGTGGTGGTAGTGGTAGTTGTAGTGAGGCTGATTTCAACCCATCCACACGCTTACATCCAACTCATTCTTCTTCCTGGAAAATCAGACCCTATGCATCCTTGTAACACGATCTGTCGCGACTTCTACACCCTAAACCCTAAAACCTAAACCCTAAACCCTTAACAGACAGGTCATCATAAAGCCTGCTGAGGCATCGAAACCTTCAAGGTATTTAGAATAGTCATCTATATAATCCCCTATGTAGCCCCCCGTTGGGGGTTTTAGACTAGGGCTCACATAGTGAAGAATGTCTCAATCTCGAAGCCTAAGCTGTAAACCTCAGAGCCCTGGACCCTAACCCCAACTCAAACCAATCATTTGGTTCTTATCATCAGAATCGTGAATTCTACACTCGGAGTCCTAAACCCTTACTAGCATCAGTACCACGAATGCTTCTAGTATTGTCACGAATACTGGTCGTCCTACGTACGGCTATGCTTGCTCTCACATTTACGAATGTGTTTAGCAATGTTACTTTTCCTATACGCTACACAGCGGCTATATCCTCAGCCTCAGCCCCCCACGTTAAATCCCAAAACGCCAATATCATGCATTTGCTCCTCAAAACAATCCCGAAACGAACCCAGAAAGGGCCTCTTGGTGCGAGACTCCCATCTCATTATGACAATGAAGCCCCTAGGTCCTGAAAGCCTACATTCTAAGCCCTAAACCCTCAAAACCTCAGACCTAAACCCTACACCCAGAATACAAATCCTAACGACGGTCCTCCTGATCTTATCACTGGAGCCCCCTCATCAGGCTTGCAAATGCACAAGTATGTGGAATGGGCGTCTGTCCCTCCTTCGCAAAGTGTGGACAAGGTCTACTTGTCAGGAAGCGCCCAGTCACATTCTGGCTGTGAGTTTCCAGAACTGCTGGGCAAGCAAGCGTACACCTCTGTTCTCTTGCTCCTGCTTCCAAGAACCTCGAGAAACCTAAGCCATGAAACCTAAACCCTAAACCCCGAACACCAAATCAAAACCCAACCCTGAACCCTAAACCTCACCCCCAGACATTTCCCCCCCATTTTCCCAGCCTAAACCCTAAACCCTAAATGCCCCCCCCCCCCCAGCAGGCCTCACAGTGGACCGAGATGATGTCTGCCCCAGCCTTGGCGAAGTCTTCGACTCGCTGTTCTGGCTCCACAATCCTAGGGGGAGAGGTTAAGGGGATGTTTAGGGTTTAGGGTTTAGGGTTTAGGGTTCAGGGTTTAGGGTTTAGGTTTTAGGGTTCAGGGTTTAGGGTTTAGATGGTTGGGGGAGATTTAAGGGTTTAGAGTTTAGGGGGTTTAGGGGTGTAGGCTTAGGGGGGGGGTTAGGGCTTCAGGGGTCTGAGTTTCAGGCTTTTAGGCTTTGAGGGTTTCAGGGTTTCGGGGTTTGAGGGTTTAGGGTTGAAGGGCTGAATGGTTGAAGGAAGAGTTTGGTATCTAGGGTTGCTTTGCTGGGGGGGTGTGCTCGGGAGGGCGGGGTGTGTTAAAGGTGCAGCGAAAGGGGAGCGAAGATGCAAGCTACCACAAAGGACTTAGGTTTGAATAGCTGAGAGCTTGGGGTTCAAGAGCTTGGAGTTTAGCTTGGAGTTTGAGGTCAGGGGGTTTGGGAGTGGAGGACTTTAAGGGCTGAGTAGTTTTTAGGGTCTCAGGGTTTAAGGTTGAAGGATTTTGGGTGAGACTGGTATTTAGCGTTGTGTACTGGGTTTGGGATCAAGGGGTTAGGGTCAATACAAGGATCAGAACTGTCTTCTGCTACGATGCAGTGTCATTGCATAGCTGTATACGCCGCGCAGCTTCTTAGAATACCAATACACCCTCCGCCAGGGAAGAAGACCCCGGAGAAAGAAAGAGGCCCCGTACCCAGAACCCTGAACCTCAAAAACCACCCAAAAAACACAAACACCCTGAAGCCCTAGAAACCCTATTAAAAAAAAAAACTAAATCCTACATTCTAAAGCCTAACCTGAAGCCCTACAAACCCTAAAACCCTAAACCCTACATTCTAAAGCCTAAGCCCCAGATATTCCAAACTCAAAGCTAGCACCTCCCAGGGATCCACCAAAAAAATACCTTTAGGGTTTAGGGTTTAGGGCTTAGGGTTTAGGGGTTAGGGATTAGGGTGCAGGGTTCAGGGTTTAGGGTTTAGGGGTTAGGGTTTAGGACTTAGGGTTTAGGGTTTAGGGTTTAGGCATTTGACCTGCGTGCTTCACCCATGGCTTGAGAGGACACCCTGGGTTAAAGGTTTCAGGTTTAGGTTAGGTGGGCCCCCTACCCTGTAATAGTGACTATAAAAAGGGATGATAGTGATTGGATTAGTGCCCTCTTACATTCCTATTATAGGCCTAAACATTAAACCCTAAACCCTGAATCCTGAACCCAAAAGCCTATACCATTACTATATTCCCACTATACCACTATTACATGGTGGGGGGTCCTCCTCAGGGGCTCGACTTGTGACTATTTCCGGCACCGGGGGAAATTCGGCAAAAGAAAGCCCTCAAATCTGCCAATCCTATACCCTAAACCCTAAACCCCTAAACCCTCAAACCCCTAAAACCCCGAACCCTAAACTCCTAAAACCCTAAACCCCTACAACCCTAAACCCCTATAACCCTGGACCCCTATACCCCTAAACCCTAAGCCCCTCCCTGGAACTCTCAGACCCTGAGCCTTGAGATCCGAATTCTCAACTAGGGTTTAGGGGTTTAGGGTTTAGGGCTGACCTACGCCCGAAGCCCTAAACTCCAAATGCCTAGCCCTTAATGGTAAACCCCAGGCCCGATACTCCAAATCCTAAACCCTAAACCCACAAAACCCAAACTCCAAATCTTGAACTCTAAACCTCAAACCCTGAACTCCAAAGCTTAAACTCTAAACCTCTAACCCGAAACTCCAAATCTTGAACTCTGAAGTTCAGCAGAAGCTCATCAAGTGGCAGTCAAGGATTGACTCCGGGTGCGCTTTCCTTCCCAAAGAACAGCACTCTTTAGGGCTTGGGGTTTCATACCACATTAGGCAGTAAGAGTTATGGCCCCTCAAACCCCCTTGGTACATGCTCTTCATCAAAAGCAGGCGAGATAGAGTTAGAGCCTGACTGCAAACACATTGGCCAGACAAACAAGTCACCGAACCTTCCCAAAGGTCGGATTTGAAACCCAAAGGCTCAAGCCTCAAGACCAACCCAAAACAGCCCTAGCCCCGATACTCCCCTGGAATTCGAACTCCAAAGTATATCAACGTTACCTACTTTGGGCTATTTGCTCGGCAATCCTCCCTGGGGTTCTGACTCCAAAGTATATGGGGGGTTCCCAAAATTAGGGGTACCATTTTGGGGGTCCCTATAATAAGGACTGTAGTATTTTGGGGCCTATATTAGGGTCCCGCCCTATTTTGGAAACTACCATATCAACGTTACCTACCTTCGGCTATTTGCTCGGAGCCCTCTCCTCAGCGCCGAGACCACGCCCGGGCCGATGGTGATGTTGGGGACGAAGCGGCCATCCATGACATCCACGTGCACCCAGTCAGCACCCGCCTGCTGAGCTCCACCGAAGGAAGTGGGTCTTCGTTAAATACCATCAAAAAACGTGGCTTCAGGTGCTTTTTGGTACTTACAAAAGAACAAAAAAGCGATAGTCAGCGATGTCTCAGACAAGTTCATGTTCCATTTTCGAGGCAATGTGTCAAGCTTGGGGCACCATACAGATACTCCTGACCAGATCCTGGCCTCAAGACCTGAAAATGCAATGAAAAATCAGGCCGACACTAAACGATATACGGCTTTCCAAAATTAGGGGTACTTTGTAGGGATCCCTAAACTAAGGTTTATAGTATTTGGGGGTCTATGTTTAGGTACCCTTGTTTTGGGAAACTGCCATATTGTCACATGTGGGATATGGCAAGTCTGCTTTCCGTGTTGTACCCACACAGCTCGCAGAGCCGCTCTTGTGTGACTCTGCCTTAGAACCACCAGAGGGTTGGGTGCTTACACGTTCATCTCAGAAGGTCCTGAACTCACCAAAAAACTCAAAAATGTTGTTAACAATACTGTTAGTCATCATACTGTTGCTCCTGCTACTAACTTTTCAGTGTACTTGTAATGTTGATGTTATTACCACTCCTTATTACTCTTTTAATCAAGATTGGAGATGTCGTGGGGGCCTCGCCTCACGTAATGTCGTCGAGAATTAAACAAGAAGTGCAAAGCCGGGTTGCTGTCAATGAATAGGGTTTAGGAGTTTAGGGTTTAGGGCTTAGAGAACAACAACTCAGTTACCGTAGTATGGATACTAAGCAAGCCATGTGCGTTCCTCGTAATGTTAACCTAACTTAGGTGAGGTCCGCCCAAAGGTGAACATGTGCAGAGTTGAAGCTGAGCATTCAACGCCTGGAAGCTGGGTCATCAGAGGCACTCTTTCCACTTAAAGCCTTCATACAGTCATTATAATCAGAACAACAATAGAAATCGCCGTGAGAATGAAAACAATAATGGTAGCACGCAGGCCTTCAGCACATCGCCAACCTCCTGGCCCAAGTTGGCGAAGTCCGCGGAGAGGATGGAGGGCGAGACCTCGCGTTAGGGCGCCGAATTTGAGGAGAAAAAACTTCTGAGTTTTCGGAACCTCCCGCCTGCACCGTCTTCTCCATGGTTCTCAGCTTGTCCGCCCGCGGGTTCTCCGCGCGCACTGCCACCCGCTGGGCCCGGCGCGCCCGGCGCGCTCCTGCAGCGCCCACGGCCACGGCACCCGCCAGCGCAACGGCCGCCAAGGCGGACCCAGCGGACCCGGTGCTCGGGGCGGAGGCTGCCTGCACCGTGGGCGCTGAGGCGCGGAGGTGTCGGCTGGACGGGGCGGCCACGAAGGAGTCGGCCGAGACGGATGCGGGGATCACGAAGGCAGCCATGGTGTCAGCTGAGAAGACTATGAGTCAGCTTGATTACTTGCCGTGGAGCCTAGCGCTTGCGGCACACGAAGGTAAAGGCCCAACAAAGCAGCGTTGCGAGATTCATCTAAGCTGTGAAGGCCTCTGCCATCACAGCACAAAAATCCCTGTGTGACTTGCCTCTCTTACTGGGCCTTTACGCACCACAGAGGCTGTAGGGTTTGGGGTTATACTGGGCTTTGATGAACAACACAGCAGGTTGCGAAACGTTGTGAATGCCATGAGTTCACCTCACCGATCTAGGGCCAATAGTTTTGTGTTTCCTGCCAGGCCCATTGCTGAACATGTGTCCTCAGACAGCCATCAAAATTGGCAAGATACCTACAGCTTAGTGATTGTACTGCCTTCATTACTAGGTACAGGCAACATGACTGGGGTTACGAGTACATTCTATATGGCGTGCATCTGCCCTTGCCTCTGCCACTTACTGGTGGTTAGTCGGGAATGAGGGAATACATTATATAGGGATAATATAGGGATTACATTTCCTTATTCCCCACTAACCACCAGTAAGGTTAGTGGAAAATGTGGGCAACGGGCTGATGACTGATAAACAAGACAAACAACTTGCTCTCAAGCAGGCATGGCTAACCCTAAACTTCCAAACCCAACTGCACGACGACCACAGACGCTTGCTGAACACATGCAGAAGCTGAAACATCTCCTCGGAGCACGGCGCATCAACTCCGACCATCAACATCAAAACACAAAGTTGTAAGGATCTTGAAAACAGGATTTTGGGTACTACAAGGGCCTGAAAATTACCAACACAAGCATAAGGTCTGTTTGGGATACACCATACTAGAATTCTACAAGGAAGGTAAGACACTAATGTTGGAACTTATTAAGGCTTCTATGCTAGCATTCCCTGCAAACACGCAGGAGGAACCCAGCAGCAAACTCAGCCGAAAAGGAGGTTCCTGCCTGCAGGGCTATCTGGCTCAATGGCGGCTGTAGGGTTTAGGAGTTCAGGGTTCAAAGTGTAGGGTCATGTACAAGTCTCTCAAGCTTCCAGGTGGCCCAGGGGGTGTCAGGACTTCAGCTACCGAGCCGGTTTCAGGGCAAGTCCTAACTAAGTATTGCAATTTGAAACAGGCCATTGCGGCTCCTGAATCCTGAGGTCTGCTCATGGTCATGCCCCATTTGGGGTTGAATTCAAACAAACTCAAGATGAGGAATATGAAGGGCGTCTGCAAAGTCGCCTCCTTAGCAACCCATCTCCCATGGTAGTTTAGAACCAGCCTCATCCAGAATGAACCAAATTATAAACATTCAAGCACGCACTGCAAGAACGGAAGGCTGCACTCTGCTCGAAACAGTTTGAGACACATCGGAAGTGCATTTGAGCCTCTATTGGCACGTTCACTATTTTCGGCTACCCGGTTAAAAGGACTGAGACCTTTTATTCTTTGTGTATGAGATAATTTTCAGATAAGCTTTTGTATTGGAAACCGTCCGCAAGCCTTGCAGCTTCAGCAATATCAATGTTTTACCCTTCATAATTCCCGTATATGGCTCTTACAATATAGCCGGAAAGGTATCCAAACATACAACTGACATAAGATGGGACTGGCATTCGGTGGAAAACAAAAGCCTGCGATTGCGATCCTAAACAAGTGTTGAAACACAGCCCTTCCTAAAGCAATCCTACCGTTTAGGCGTGGGGTTCTGAGTTTGCATCCAGCTAAGTACGGAGAATCTGCACCCCCCGGAAGCCAAGATCCTGTTATTGACGTATTTTTCTTACAAGGGCTAATCCCCTCCCCCTAACATAAAAACCCCGCGCCAGTTGCGCCAGTTGCACCACCTAGACCACCTGCGCGCCACCTGCTCCACCTGCGCCATGCTGCGCCACCTGCTGCGCCGTCAGCTGCGCCAGTTGGCAATGTTCGCCACCTGCCCCAGCTGCGCCGCCTGCGCCATGCCTGCGCCACCTCCGCTATTTTGGTCATTTGAACGCCACCTTTTGTGCCACTTGTGCAGGCTTGCGTCATATTTGCCATTCGTGCCAGCACCACCCTCTCACCTGCAGCTGCGCTGCCCGCGCCGCCTGCGCCCGCTGCGCCCGCTTGTGCCATCTGCGCCGTTTCTAATCTTCGGCGGTCGCGCCGTCTGCGCTTTTTGCGGCATCTGCGCGATCTGCAGCTGTGCCACCTGCGCCTGGCGCAACGTGGTGTTAGCAGCTAGCTCCTAGAAATATGCCCGGCGTGCTGTCTGGGTCAGAGTGAGAAGCTTGATGGATGATTTTACACAAAGATCTGATGACATGCTTCAGGCGGCTGCACAGCACGGGCTAGCAAGCCGTTCTACCACGCAATCAGAAACAGGACTGCCACTTCACATTCTAGCTGCTGAACTTGGCCTGGCCACCCGCGGAAGACGGAGAGCTGTCTGCCTGCAAGGCGAGCGCGGGCAAGGGGAAAAGGGCTTGTAGAGAGGCCAGCAAACTCGTGCCATCTCTTTGCCCCCCTACTTGTTGACCAGCATAGCACCCTGACAAACCCTCACGCTGCCCGCAGCTCAGAATTGCACATGTTGTGACTCTCATGATTGGGCGCCAAGGATGGCAAGTTTAGCACGAGCGCTGCTTTAGCACAAGTGCAGCAGGATAGTAGCAGAGCAGTGCACGGATGAGCATTTTTTCGGCCCGTTTCTCCGCGCGGAGATGCATAACTGCCTGCACAAGCTTGGAACACGGAGGGGCACACTGTTACGTAGACGTTTCGAAAGGTTGCTTGAGAGCAGTAAGCACTTCAGGGCGATGGACGAGGGAGTCCTTCCTCAGCAGCTGTGTCATACTGATCAGGTCGTCCAGGTTAGCAGCCATCAAGGATCCGCTTCACATCAAGTGGAGTAGCGACTTCGGTTGAAGTGTGCATAGTTCAGACGAAGGTAGCCCAGTGAATTCAACAAGTCCCACCAAGGCCTAGACATCAGCCTGCTTTCCTGGGGCAGCAAACTACTGAAGCTTGCTCAGAGCCTTTCGCAAGGCATTGTCTCTTCTCCGGCTTCTATAAGGGCCCGCACTGCCTGCCAGGCGCCACTACAATAGACCCTGCAAGCGGTGGTTGAGCAAGTCATGAAATTCTTACGCACCTTGAAAGTCACGGCGCTGCGGCGCCCTGGCTTCCACGGGATATCTTTCATCCCGCGGCGGATCCTCCGCTTTCGGCAGCAGGCCTTTCGACCAGGTTCGGATGCACTTGATTTCTGCACGAACATCCTCATCGTTCGCGTAGCCATGGCCTTGGTTCCGGTCATGCAAGACAGCCCCTGTAGTGTTTGCCAATCGTTGCAGGGTTCTTCGTGGCGGGGCGGCTTGGAAGGTGGCATGCCAAAACGAGGGCGTCAAAGGGGTGATGCAAAAAAACTGGCAGAGCTCTTCGTTGTCGGCCTGCTTGTACTGCTCTGACAAGCTCTTCTTTGTCGGCCTGCTTGCACTGCTCTGACAAGCTCTTCTTTGTCGGCCTGTTTGTACTGCTCTGACGAGCAAAGCTCTTCTTTGTCGGCCTGCTTG
>CAJNIZ010024102.1:43862-62422 GCA_905231905.1 Symbiodinium pilosum | reverse complement strand
TTCTTTGTCGGCCTGCTTGTACTGCGCTGACGAGCAGAGCTCTTCTTTGTCGGCCTGTTTGTACTGCTCTGACGAGCAGAGCTCTTCTTTGTCGGCCTGTTTGTACTGCTCTGACGAGCAGAACTCTTCTTTGTCGGCCTGCTTGTATTGCTCTGACGAACAGAGCTCTTCTTTGTCGGCCTGTTTGTACTGCTCTGACGAGCAGAGCTTTTCTTTGTCGGCCTGCTTGTACTGCTCTGACGAGCAGAACTCTTCTTTGTCGGCCTGCTTGTATTGCTCTGACGAGCAGAGCTCTTCTTTGTCGGCCTGCTTGTATTGTTCTGATGAGCAGAGCTCTTCTTTGTCGGCCTGCTTGTACTGTTCTGACGAGCAGAACTCTTCTTTGTCGGCCTGCTTGTGCTGCGCTGACTGCGTTTGGTATTTAGACTTTGGCAGCCTGACGGCAAGTTGTAGCGGTTCTACCGCCTTTGCGGAGAGCTGCGGCATGTCTTGCCTAACTGCTGCATATTTGGGGCACTACAACGCATCCCCACCGATTGACGCAAAGATGTGAAACCCATACAACTTGCTGCCAGCCGAAGAATGCGATTGAGGGTATTGGGTGCAGGGTTCTGGGTTCAAGGTTTAGGGTTGAGCGGTTAGGTTAAAATGTTTAGGGTTTGGGGACTATGCAGACCACTTGGCAATACAAGCACAATCCTGCTAGAGTTTGGGGCTTAACCAGGCAGGAGGTCCGCTTCTCTGTGCCCAAACTCGGCAACGCACTGAACCCTCAGGACTTAGTAAGGAAATTCTGTCAGACTTCTTTGAATTGGACTCTAGGATGAGGTATAAGCATGGTGCCTTGGTACCGTAGCGCTTTAAAAACAGGTTCCCGAACCTACTAGTTACTAGTAATCTTAAGGTGCCACAATCCTATATGTCCTGGACCATTCACTGGTTCCTGTTTGGGATACACTTGTGTTCCTTATCAGGGTCTAGTCCAAAAACCTAAGAAGTGTATTCAACGTTGACCCGTTTCAGGTAGTCCCCACAACAAAAGAACCAGCTACGCAAGTTCTCAAAGTGAGGTACCGTTGATGATGCCCGATACCCCCTTCCAACGAAAATGCGTAAGCCAAAGCTCTGAAACAATCCAAATCCTTAAAGACACATCAAGGCCCAAACTCTACCCTTGAAAGAAAAAAAGGGAAACCATGGACATATGATGGTCATCGGGTCCTAGGGGCCTCAACAATGACCAAAAACCATCTTAAGGTCTGTTTCAGGTACCCTAAACCCTAAACCCAATCCCGAAACCGTCTTAGGGTCTATTTGCGGTACCCCACCCTCTGATCATTCCGAGCCTTTCCAGGAGCCACTTGTCGAAACCTCATCGGCTGCGTGTCAGCGCGAGATGGCATGGACCTGAGGAGGCGTTGTTTAGGGCTTAGGGTTTCGGATTTAGAGCTTAGGGCCTAGGATTCTAAAGCTTAGGGTTTAGATTCTATTTTTCCAGGCTTCCAGGCTTAGTTTAGAGTTCAGAGCTTAGAGTATAGTTGAGGGTTTCCTCAATAGGCCACACACCCAAAGGAGGAGCCTGAGAAGGGAATGCTTAAGGGGACACGGGGGTTCTTCGAGGATCTGTCCTATCTGGGGGCCCAACTCTGGGATTTTGTTGGGTTTAGGGGTTTAGGGTTTAGGGGTCTCAGGTTTAGGGGTTTAGGGGTTTAGGGTTTAGGATTTAGGGTCTAGGGAGGGTTCTTGGAGGTGTATAACGCAAGAGAATTTACTTTACGGAGGAAGGGTGCAGAAGGTTTCCTGTGGGTGCTCTTCGAAGTTCCTGATCAAAGTTTCGGAGTTTATGGTTCAGGGCTAAGAGTTTCGGATCAGCTTTGTGTTGCGTCAAAGGCAACCTGGGCCCGAAAGGAACGGTAGGGCTGAGTTTATCTTGCAGGTGGGGGCGGCGAGGGTCATTCGGAGGGGCGTCGACAGCCAGTTTTGAAAAAACAAAAAAAAAACTTTTTGCGTGGTCCAACCGTGACGGTTCAATGGCTTGGGGTTTGGCGTTTAGAGTTAAGGGCTTGGAGCTTAGAGTCGCCCTAATATAAGCCACCCCATATAACCCCAATATACGATAGTAGTTTCCATTTTCTTTTCCATCATCCCCATACAGCCCCCAATATAACACCAAGCATGCACCCCATGATGCTCGATGAGTGTAATCGTCGCAGGACAGGCCCTGTGGATACATAGGGATTCTATAGATTCTGCGGTTCCCTTAGGCAGGGTTATTTAGGATGATTTCAATTCACAATTTAAGGCCACTTTGGTGTTACTCCCTATGTAAACCAGCATTTAAATTGCCCAGCTTATGCATTCTACAGGGATGATCTCGAGAAGCTGCCACGGCGTTTCACAGAAGCACTGTCTTTGCTTGTTCTCTGGCCCAAGTGAGAGCCGCAGCCCTAAAAACGCAACTGCCCAGGCCTCCCAACTACATGTGGAAACCTCCCACATTCCCCGGCCGTTCCCTGCACCTTAAAACTCAACCCTCAACCCGAGGTCCTGACTTGCAACCCTAAATCTTAAAGCGTAAGCCCTTGGACCTGGAAATTGGGTGCTTGGGTGCAGGCAACCACCGTGTAGAGCCCAGCAAAGGCTTCCATGGCAGCACAAGTCTCCGTAACATGACAGTTTCGGCAAACTGCACTTTCACTTTTGGAGGGTTGTTGTCTAGGGTTTTGGCGGGATCCGACGTTTGGAGACTTGAACTTGGGCTTTAGTGCTTTGGAGTTGGAGTCTGTTTGCCAAAGGGCACAGAAGCCCTTGATATCTCGACCCTAAGCCCTAAACCCCAAACCCGTGAAAGATTTGTAAGTTGGAGTCGTAAGAGTTGCTGTAAGGGATCGCTCAGCTACGTCTCGAAAGTACGGTCCGCCATCCATGGATTTCTCCTAGTATCCCCCTTACTAACCCCTAGAATAGTCCCCTGTATAATCCCCTATATAACCCTCTTGTAAGGAGTTTAGACTATAGCTCATGTAGAAATCATGTAGGGACCATCTTGTGGACTGGTCTGAGGACGGCGTATTCCGTTTAGGATCTGCAAACACATGGTTCCAGAACGGGGTTTGAGTGTTGAGGCATTAGGGTCTAGGAGTTAGGGTCTAAGGATTACGGTTTAGGGTCTAGGTTTTAGGGCTTAGGATTTTAGGGCTTAGGATTTTAGGGCTTAGGATTTTAGGGCTTAGGCTTTTAGGGCTTAGGCTTTAACGTTTAGGGTTTAAAGCTGAGGGATCTCACCTAGAGTCTACGCTCCTAGTATCCGCCCTAATAACCCCTATAGTAGTCCCGCAGATAATCCCCTATTTTGCCCCTTTTAAGGAGTTTAGACCCTAAACCCTAATCCCTAAACCCTATATAATCCTCTATATAACCCCTTCAAGGAATTTAGACCCTAAACCCTAATCCCTAAACCCTATATAATCCACTATATAACCCCTTTAAGGAATTTAGACCCTAAACCCTAATCCCTAAACCCGATATAATTTCTTATATAACCCCTTTAAGGAATTTAGACCCTAAACCCTAATCCCTAACCCTAGATAATCCCCTATATAACCCCTTTAAGGAGGTTAGACTATAGTACACCTCACCTCTAGACTCCCGAGCTTCAGATGCAAAGCTTCAAAGCGGCTGAGCATAAAACTGGAGGTCGAGTCTAAACATAAAACCTTAGGGAGCTAAGCGTTAATAAAAAAAAACTTGCATAGGGGTTATGTAGGGTTCTAGCTCTGAACCCTAAATCCTAGCCGGAAATCCTCAATCCTAAACCCTATATCCTAAACCCTAAGTCCTATGACCTAGAGCACAGGGAATGAAGAATAAAAGAACATGGAATCTATCCAACAAAACCAAGGGTTTGGGGCTAAGGGAATTTCTCCTGAATTGGAGGGGGTCCCCAGAAGGAGGAATAGAGTATTTTGGGTCTGTATTGCGGTTCCCTTTTATGGAAACAGCCATATAATCCACTTGAAAAGGACTGTGGTCTTTGTAGGACCCCCTTCCTTCGGTCTCCTTGTTTGTTTGGAGCACGGTCAAGCCTACGTAGAGTGTGGGGTTAGGCTTTGAGGCTTTGGGCGACGCTACTGGGATCCGTGCTGGATTTGCTGGGCATAAACAAGAATCCTAGCCCTTTCCCGGCCAGATGCGGCACCATAGTTTAGGGTGTAGGGTGCAGGGATATTATAAAGATTCTATTGGGGCTATATGAGGAAAATGGAAAAGAAAATGGAAACTACGGGGATTATGGTGGTTATTTAGGGGTTATACTGGGATAATGGAAAATTACAAACCTTGGGTGAAACAAAATGGGGACACCAATCATAGAGAACTGTCACACGCAGGTAGAATTCGATTTCCAGTCTTCAATCACAGCCATCCAAGAAAATGCGGACCAAAGTGACACGCTGCGCAGCATCCTGTGGTGAAGGCAAGAATCTTCCCTTCTTTAAGAAGGAAATACTTCTTTACTACTACTATTCCTACTACTATTACTATCATTACTACTATTCACTATTCCTATTATGACTATTTTGTAAGTTCAACCAGAGTTTCCCCAGGCCTCGTTGCCTGCACCACCCATCCGAGCCTATAAACGAGTCTTTCATTTCCTGCGAAGCCAAGTACTCAAGGACTTTTTGTGTCACGAGCAAAGACATAAGTCGAGAAACAGTGCAAGCATCTCCCCTTGGAGGTAACAGCTGATCCGCCTGAAAACCCATCCAAAAAACATGCCAAGATGAAGCGAGCCCGAATTCTGCAAGTTCAGCGTTAGATCTTCATACAAAGCAACTGCGTTGTGGCATATATGGACTTGTAGTAGGCGGAGGGGACAGGCACTTTAGGCCCGTGGTCTAACGTCTAGGGACACCTGGCCTGTTGCTTTGAGGCAAGGTCCCTTGGCTTCGTTAACTGGCAGGTTGCCAAAATTCTTTTTGGAACCCTGGTAGAATACTGCCCCTCGTATTTAAAGTGGGAAAACCATGTTTTTGACAACCCCAAATGGTATTCATCTGCTTGCAGTCTGCTGTTCAGGTCATTGCCGATGAAATTTCCAGTGGGTGGATGGTGTAGGGTGGACTTGCTGGTTAGATATGTACATTACAAAAAGCTGCCGTTGCCTGTGGCAATATTTTCTGCAAGGGACTACGGAGTATTACCGATCGTAAACTTAGCCAGGCTTGCTAGAACAATATAGCTCTAAACCTTACACTGTTAGCCCTAAACTCCCTAAACCCTAAACTGTAAGCTCTAAACTCCCTAAACCTCTAAACTCCCTAATCCCTTCTACATTGCAGGGCCTGGCCCCGATCTGATGCAGGCAGATAGAAATCCCAACCAGGACCCCCCTTCAACATCTTAGGGTCAAGGCTTTAGGGTTTAAGGGTTTAAGGGTTTAGGGTACATGAACCCTTACATTGGGTAACTCCCCCCTAGAGGAGCAGTTACCACAATGACCAGTAGGAGTTATAATAGCCCCTTAATACAGACTCTTTAAGGACAATTACTGTAAGAGGCAATGACCCATTCTAAACACTCATTGTCTTCAGCAACATGTGAGCCTGAGCTATAGTTTAAACTCCTGGTATCCCCCTTAATAACCCCTACAGTAGTCCCCTATGTAATCCCCCATATACCCCCTGAAAGGAGTTTCGAATATAGTTCATGTTGTCTCGCGAATCTACAAGTTTCTTGGAACTCATTGACCTGAACGGCCGGCAAACATCCGGGTGCTTGTCCCATAGTCCGAACCCCAGGGAATCTTTAGCTTAAGTTACTATAATCAGGAAACCCTGTCATTTACCATATGGGTAGTTCCCATAATCAGGGTTCCATTTTGGTACCCCTAGATATTAAGTGCTGTAATATAATCTATACCCAGAAGGGCCCATGATTTTGGGAACAACCCATATACCCATACTATGGTAAATTAGGTTCCATAGCAGCAACCCAGTAGATTCAAGGCTGAGGGTGAAGGTAGACAACTCTCCCTGGGCCCCACCATAAGCCCTAAACCCTAAAGCTTAAACCCTAAACGCCCAGTCTACCTCTTCAGCGCGCAACTCAACTCGTTGGTCAAGAAGCTCAGCAAGTGAAGCGCAACCACCTTTACAATACCCTCCAAAGCCACCGGAGGAAAAACAAAATGAGAAAAACAACAAAACTCCAGCGGTCTAGAAACAGCAATGCGCTGTTTAGGGTTTAGGGTTCAGTTTCCAACGGTTGCTGTCCACGACAAGTCTAGATAAGAGAAATTGCTGACACCATTCTGTGGCTAGAGTACACAGGCAGAGTACACAAAGACTGGGTTGCTGTCAGGGAACTTAAGTTAAGTTACCATAATGGGTATATATAGTAAATAATAGGGTTTCCCCAATATAGTAACTTAGATTAAGTTCCTTAACAGCAACCCAGCTCGTGATCAGGGTTAGTAGGGTTTGGGTCTAGGGCTAGTAGGGTTTGGGTTGAGGGTTTAGGGTTAGAGCTCACGGTAACTTGACTGACATACCTTGACCTCCAGGGTGGTTACGCTGAACCCTGCCAATTGATCAATGAAGCGGGATCAGTTACAACTACAGCATGCTTAACTTGCAGTAAATGGAAGAATGAAGATTATCCTATCGGATAGCTTGGCGGCTACTAGACGGATCTCCATCCGTCAATTCTTACTTAACCTACTAAAGAGCAGGAAAGTCAGGAAAACCACCAAGCAAAACAGCCCAGGAACAGAGACGCCGCGCAGTTTGCCTATTGAATGTCTAACATCTTGCCTAGCAAGCTGTGCTTGCTGCATTCTCCTGAGCTGCGCAGGCACGAAGCAAGGACAAAAGCGGGCTTCAAGCAGCCATCAACCATGTGTCGCGGTTGAAAACAGAAAAGATAAGAACGGAAGCAGGAGCACGCAGGTTGAACAACCCGTGGCCCAAAACCCACCCCGCTAAACATAAAACTGCCCAAACCCTAATTGCCAAAGCCAGAACTGAACATCCCAGCTTCCATTCTGGATACCTGCCTCCAGACGCCTGAACATCAGGGGAAATTGGAGGACATGCAAACATCTGCAGGGTTGCAGGCCGAGAGGGTGAGATTCAAGGGTTAGGGCTTCGGGTTCAGAATATGGGATTCAGGGCAGGGTTGGGGATTTAGGTTTCAGGGCGTAGGGCTTGGGTATTAGAGGTTCATAGGCATATATAGGGATATATGCATATGTTGGTGGATGGGGAAAAGTCTTGCACCACTTAGCACTTAGGTTGCAGTTCCGTAGGGTCAAATGCGGTGATGAAAACATGTTCCCCCCAGGTCCCAATCTCAAGCCCACGGTCCCAATCTAAGCCCACAAGGCCTGAAAGAGAAAACGGGACCTATGTCAACGCATGTATCCCATAGACGGGGTAGTCCAGCCCTTGGTGGGGGTCTCTCGTCCTCAGACATTGTGAGCTCTGGACAAGCGCGCATCTCACAGCGCATTCTGGGAACGCTTATCGGGATTCACGCCTTGCCCCCTACCCTGAATCAAACACAAGTCTGTCCGATCGAGGCGTGTGCTTGAATGCCGAAACCCCCAAGCTGGTGTTCAATGTTCGTCAGAAGCAAGACAAGTAGGTTCCAAGCGCAGGCAACCGGGGCTTTTCATACTACAAACTCTGCACAACCTCGGTAGAAAACCATGCTCCCCAACGTACTAGGTACCTCGGGCCCTGCAGGATTTTCTACGATACTAAGTCCTGCATGACCTTACTATTGCAATTCCAGAGGTATAAGATATTTAGGGCGATGCAGGACTTTTGGTACCCACCGTAGAACATAGCTGAGGCAGGTCGCTTCCGCGTATAACCAGCAAACTTCATGAGGTAGGGTGGCGGACTATGCTCCTCCTGCTCAAACGGTGCAAGGTGAAGTGCTTGTAGGGTTAAGGTTCACGTAAGGTTTGGGAGAGCTTATGTACAAGGGTTTTGGGGAGCCCCCGAATTATGGACCGCTTTTGGGAGATATCTGCGAAAAGAATCTTGCCTGCTGTGGCGGTACTGAAGGGGACCCTTACTCTGAAAACTATTCTTTGGCCTTTTATGCATCAAGTTCAGATCCGCCCAAGCCGAGGGTTTAGGTCTCAGGGTTTAGGGTTTAGGGTGCATGAAAGCTAAGGCCTGTCCTTGCAGCAGATAAGTATAGTATACTTGCTGGTGGTTAGCAGGACCAAGGGAACATAATCCGTACATGTGCCATAGTCTAAACTCATAGTATCCCCACTCAGAAGCCCTATAGTAGTGCCCTATATACTCCCCTACAAAGCCCCCTGAAGAAGTTTGGACTTTAGCTCATATGATCCTCATATAGTATACTCCCTTATTCCCTACTAGACCCCAGTAAGTTTATGAATAGAGGTCGGTCGTCAGAGTTTGGGGTTTGGAGTTCCGGGATGTTTGGGGGCTTAGGCTTTACATCCCCTGTAGACTTAAGGGTTTAGGTTTAGGGGGTACAGGTGCCAAAATCATACAAACTCTGCAAACCCTTAGGCGGGCAGCGGGTCCTCCAGCAGATACTTTGCCTGCTGCTCCACACTCCTGGAGTTTCCCATGCCCGAGTTTAGGGTCTGGGGCTTCTCAAAAATTGCCCTTCGCGAACATGCGGGACATACACGTATGTATATTTTTGTAGAAAAATATATGTATATGTAGGTGAATTATACGAGGATTACATGACGCCACAAGCAGCGGTTTGGAAAACTCTCTCCTGACCATCTGTATCTGGATCGGCCCCTTGAACTCAGAGATGTGAAAAATTCGATACTGCCCAGGTGCAGCAGTCGTATTGGTCCCTGAATTGCTGCTGTAGCTGGTGTCGGAATCCACCATCAGGCCCGCAAGGCCCTTGTTACCTGGGTTGCTGTTAAGGAACTTAAGTTCAGTTACCATAATGGGTATATGATATGTAGTATTTTTGGGGATTCCCCAATCTAGTAGCTTAATCTAAATTCCTTAACAGCAACCCAGTGACGGTATTGTTCCTGCAGTGACCATTGAAGAGCGACATGCTGCAGCAAGTAGAGCTGAAAAGCAGGGAGCCAGCTGGGCAGCGAAAATTTCTCCGCATACAACTGCTCCAAGTATGCGGGCTGTCTCGACAGCCCTGGTACGATGTAGGGAAACCGACGCATTCCTTCCACATGGGCCCACATGTCCTGAATCATCTTTGATGACCGTTCACAGATTCCGCTAACTATTCTGCATAGTCTTCTAGTCTTCGTTAAACCTGAAAAATGTGCCCCACAATGGCCCAGTGTCAGTGAGTTTGCCCAAACAAGGTACTGAGATCTCAGTGCTGCCACACAAGGCTCTCATGGTTTGATTCCTTGGTTGCCATTTGTACTGGTGATATGAAGCCAATAGTAGTGGGAGTAAGACACAGCAACAGTAGCAGCCATAGAAGAATGCCAAGAATACTTGCACGCCTAGGGATACTACTTCTGATTGTAATCTTAACGGTCGCCAGTGTCGTCATCGTCCTGGCCGAAGCTGCCGGCGTCGTCGTCGTCGTCGTCATGTGTACTGCGGCGGCGTGGCGGCGGTGGCGGTGGCAGTGGTAGTGGTGGTGGTAATAATGCTTACAATAAAGAAGAGAAAGACCGAGTGGAAAAGAAAACCGAGGTGCAAGTTCCATGGACCTCCAACAACTTGAGAAGGTCTGGCTGTTGTCCACACCAACCACTGAAGATCACCCCAACAACCCTCAACAACGCGCTGGAAACCAAAAAAAAAAACAGTCAATACTTCACCGCATAATCGATGGACATGCGTTCCTGTTAGGGGCCATATTAGGCAGTAGCTCGTATGACGAAAAACTCCAAGGTTCCACAAGACCTTTGGCAAAGCGGGCTGGTTGAAGTTCTCCAAGATGTGTTCATACTTCTGAAGCCAATCTCGAACAACTGGGCTGTGTGCTTTCGCAGCAATGAAAAAGTTCTCCACGACCTGTTTGAAGGCTCCCGGTACAGAATCCTCCCCTGATTGAACAGACCCATGCTCCCATGAGTTCAATTTTGGGACGCTGCGGGCTTATCACAAGGGATTTTTGAGCCTGTCTGGGGGCATACGGGGACTACCCTAAACTCTAAGCCCTAAACCCTAAATCCTATATAGCCCCATTGTAGTAGCTTCCATTTTCTTTTCTATGCTCCCAATATAACCCTAATATATACCCTATATAATCCCCATATAACCTTTATATAACCCCTATAATACTTGTAGTTTCCATTTTTCCATTATGCCAATATAACCCTAATATACTGTAGGAGATTTTGGGAGCTTGCGTCGCGGTGGGCGCATGTCCGTGGAGAAAGGCATCAAGACCGACCCTTCTGGTGGTCGTGCTCTATATCTATTCCCTGCATGCCCTGACATAACCTTACCTAACCCTTTATGACCCTATATATAGTCCCCCTTAAGTAGATAGAATATGGCTTTGGGTATATTAGAACAAGGTCCCCATGTACCCCATATTCTATCTACTGAAGGGGTACTATAACCCTATAAGGGCAGCTGAACACTTCGAATCATCACATCTTGCACCATCCAGGGTGCACATTTCCATGCCTTTAGGGTAAATGGTTATTGTTGGGTTAGTATTAAAGGGGATATAGGGACAATGGAAAAGAAAATGGAAACTACTATATTACATAGGCTTATATAAGGAAAAGTGATTAATACCTGCTTCTGACTTGCCTCATAACTTTAAATCACCCCCCAAGTCCGCGAAATCTTGTTGTCAGGAAGTTTCAGCAGCAACTAGATCTAGATCAGCCCAGATCGATGTACCACGGGCTCGTCCTTCGGAATCTGGCTTGATCAATAAACAATAAAGCGAAACTAAACCCTGCAGAAGTCGGTGAGCTTGCGGAAGACCCAAACCGACTCCCACTTTCTTGAACCTCATGCCCCTGAACCATGTATTCTGTGCTATGGCCCTAGGTATGCGCAAAATGACAACCTATCGAAACCATCAAGCTTCGCCGCAGGCACCGGGAAAAGTCGGTCCTGCAGGCTTCAGGATTCATGGCTTTAGGGTGGTTTAGGGTGCAGGGTTTAGGGTTCAGGGTTGAGGTTGTACAGCTTGCACATCCAGATTCAAACTAGCCCACTTGGGCACGTTAAAAAAGAAATCCATTTCTGCCGCCCACACCAGGACCTTGGCAGTTGGTTAAAACATGCAGTTGCTGTGAGTTAAACATGGACTGCTGACAGATCAAATACGTCTTGCGCGTGGCCGGAACCGGCTTTTGAAACAGAAGTCGGGTTCTTTCAATGCACATCCACCATAACCACGCTTTTCAATTCCAATCTAGCTCTCTTTGATGAACTCGAAACCCCTACACCCTAAAACCCTAAACCCTAAGTTGTAATTGAAAGGGGGTTATATAATCCCTTATACGAGCTATAGTCTAAACTCCTAGTATCCCCCTAACAACCCCTATAGTAGTCCCCTATATATTCCTCTCCCTTTTAAGGAGTTTAAACTACAGCTCAAAAAATCCCCTTTCAAGAGTCCTTGCAACTTTGGGGTTGTCAGTGTCACTAAACCCAAAACCCTAAACCCTAAACCCAGAAAACCCTAAACCCTAAACTCCTAAACCCTAAACCCTAAGCCCTAAACCCCCACCGCTGTCACTCCTGAAGAGGCGAAGATCCCTCTCCCCAAGGTCGATCGAAGCTGACCATGTCGTGGCTTTCGAGCACCTGGGGTTTAGGAATTTAGGGTTTAGGGATTTAGGATTTAGGGTTTTAGGAATTTCGGGTATAAGGATTTTGGGTTTAGGGTTTAAGGCTTTTAATTTAAAGGCTTAGGGTTGAAGGGCTTAGGGTTTAGGTGTTTAGGGGTGTAGCGATTGGCATTAAAGGGTGCGGGGCCTGGCACTTAGGGGCCTAGGGTTAGGGGTTTAAAAGTTTAGCGTTAGATGCTAGGTTCGGGGAAGTCATAGCCGAGGAAGCGTAGGATATTGCAACAACAAATTGGGATCCAAAGTCGGGAGCAAGCCATAGATTAAGGCTTAGCGCTTAGCTCATTCAAAGAATCCCTATAAACTACAGCATGATCCAGGTGTTCATTCAGGTGTCCATGCTCTTTTTCATTTGATCCTCCATTTTTGGGTAACCAAAATGGGCCCTGAATTTTTGAAAGCCCTAAACCTTTATCCCTGAACCGTATATATATATATATATCCCAGATGTCCTTATAGAACCCTTACAGCCCTGTCGAAGGGCTCTATACCGCAATACACCCTGGTATGCCCCTATGTACCCCTGTAAATAATCTTACATGCGCCTATCTGTCCCTGTATACCCCAAAGACCTAAACCCTAAATCCTCAGGCCTTAAGTTTTGAAAACCCCCACCTCTTTGAAAGTCAGCTTTTGCGTGCTGGGGTCGTCATCTCTCGAACTGACGTGTTTAGGGTCAGGGTTTGGGTCTAGAGTTTGGGCTTAGGGCTTACGATTCTTTACCCTAAACGGCTACACCTTTGGAGGCAGAGCAGGCAGTGCTGTGGAGTTGAGCTCCGCCAGTCATGAAGCATGTGAGCTGTGCGCTTTGCAGGCCGCCTTTTGCCAATTCAAAGCGCTCTTGTCTGTGGGGTGCCCAAGAAAAGGAGAACAAATGACTAGTAGCCGTTTGCTTTCTTGAAATGCCTCCAACAAATCTTGTGTCAACCCAGACGCCTGATTAATAAACCCCCTCCCATTAACAGGGATTATAAGGGGGATCCTAATACTGAGGCCCTTAAAAGCAGGGGGGTTATTAATCATGACTCTACATCACCTGGCAACGCCGTTGTGAACGACCCTTCTTTCCCAGAAGACCTAAACCCTAAACCCTAAACCCTAAATCCTAAACCCTAAACCCTAATCCCTAAACCCTAAACCCTAAACCCTAAACCCTTTCTCCTCAGCCCGAAACATGATCTCTGAGCTGACGAACCCTAAATGCGGTTTCGGATTTAGGGTTTGGGGCTTAGGGTTTGGGGGTTGTAGGGCTTAACCTTTTCTAGTGCTTTGGGGCTTTAGGATTTTTAGGGCTTTAGGGTTCTGGGATTTTAGGGGTTTGGGAGTTTAGGGTTGTAGGATTTCAGGGCTTACGTGTTTCAGGGCTTTAGGTGGTTTAGGGTTTTAGGGGTTTTTGGGGTTCAGGGTTTTAGGGCTTCAGGGGTTTTGGGGGTTTTAAGCGTTAGGTATGAAGCCCAGGTGCTAAACAGAAAAACCACGCCCACATCTAAGGGCATCTGAACATAAAACCCATGCTCTCCGCTTACCCTCGCTCCTCTAAAGTATAAGGGCCCGAAAATTGCGAGATGAATTTGGCACGCACTGTACATAGTTTTCTGAGTGCTTTGAAGGAATGATCTCGTCCTTTAGCGTTCATTGGCGGCTTGGTTCATAAAATTCGAAAGACGGCGACCCAAAAAAAGCTACCAGATGCCTCGGCAACTCCACATCAAAATCCCACTCTTCCAGCGGCTGGGTAAGGACTGAGCTTGCGTCGAACCATACGCCCCCATACTTCTCTATCCTGAGTTGGACATTAAACATATTAAGCAACTATAGCTGCATATGATCTATTGATATCTATTGTAGGGTTTTGGGGGTTAGCATCCAGGGCTTAAAGCATATCAAGTGATTATCACTGCCTATCCTCTATTGTAGGGTTTGGGGTTTGGGATCCAGAATCCAGGGCTTAAAGCCTGTCGAAACCCCTTTTTGGATTTCTTTTGGAGGCTTGCGGCCTCGCCTACTCGCGAAACTCTGACTGTTCCTTAAGGGTTTCAGATTAAGGGTTTGGGGCTTAGGGTTTTAAGATTCCATGGCTTAGGATTTGGGTGTTTAGGGTTTTAGGGTAGGGTAAGGGGTTTAGGGTTTTGAGGGGGCTGGAAAGAATGCTCAAACAATTCAACAAACACACACACAAACACACACACACACACACACACACACACACCAACCATCCTCGAGTCGACGATCCCATCCCCGTCCGCACAATGGGGTTTAGGGTTTAGGGTTTAGTAATGCAATTTTGTACTATGGGAATGTGTAGTATTGGAGCAGGTGAGGGGGCGTGTTATTAGCAATTCACTGGTCAAACGATTTGCGCCCAGGCTCAGCTTCAATCTGAGTATGTCTGCCTTCATTTGAACCCAACCTTACTGGTTGCTGGTAGGGAATAAATAAGGAATATAACTCTCAGATGAGCTAAAGTCTAGAGTCTAAACTCCTTAAAGGGGGTTATATGGGGGATTAGAAAGGAGAGTAGCATAGGGGTTATTAAGGGGGATACCAGGAGTTTAGACAACGGCTCAGATAACTCCATATACTATATTCCCTTATTCCCTACTAACAACCAATAAGCAACGGGGATGATAAAGCCCGTTTCGAGACATGAAGTCATCGGTGAAGGTCTCCAGGAACCTCCGCCCAGCAAAGCACTGATCCGCTCCCGAGGCCAAGAAGCGCCTTGCGTTTTCCCAACATTCGGATTATCTTTGAGGAGGGTTATGAGGGAAACATTGCGCTTACATAAGGGTTTGGTTATTTAGGCGTGTATATATATATATATATATGGAGTTTCTATGGATTAGGGATTCCCAAAAATTCGCCTGGCGGACTGCGCATCCAAAGCTTGGACGGTCCAATGCGGGTGCAACTTTTGGATCCGTGCCAGGGACTTCTGCACCAACAAGGGTGCCGTTTCAAAGCCAGAATCCCAATACAACCAGATGACCCGGGGAAAGTTCGGATGTAGGTATGTCCAGTTAGCAGTCAAAGTGGGCTCGCTGGTGAGGCCCATGGACCCCGCCGGCCCGCTGGAACATTGATATTGGCTCGGCACGCTGTCGTACATGGAGAAATAGAGATTTACAGATGCGACCACAAGCAGCCATGAGATAACGAAGAAGGCTACGCAAAGCTTGAGAAACGTGAATGCAAGGGTAAACCACCTCGCACATTCCGAGCTTGTCAATCGCGATGAGCTTGGCGGTTTGCCATTCGTAGCTTTGAGCTTGCGAGCTTTCCTGGGCCGCTGTTCAAGAATTTAAGCTAGGTCAACATTAGAACGAAAGCATACTATTTACTACATATCCATCTCATGGCACCCTAATCCAAATTCCGTAACAGCAACCAAGTTTCATTGGCAAACCTTCCTCCAGATCCAAGTTAGACCAGCTCGTGGGAGAAAGGAGGCCCACACTTTCTGCGGCCATGTTGGCAACACTGAAAGGCTCGCAGGATAATTTCTACCTGAACTCCCCCCCCCTCCTCTTGAGAGACATGGCCTTAAATGCACTTCAGCAAGGTGAAGTCCTGTGCTAAAGAGTACAAGAGAGGGTCCCAACTTCATGAATTTTTGTCTGCACGTACTAAAATTTCTCACTGCGTTCGCTAGCCGCCATCCTGCCTTTTATTTCCTACTTTGCCATGCCCAAACCATGCCCAAAGTTGAGTCGACAATGCCTGACCTCGGTTTCGCAGTACAGCACACCAGGACAGTCAAGCAAACCGAAATCCTACAAGTACAAGATATGATGACGTGAAGGCACCTCGCGCCCAAGTCCCGCACAAACGTGCACCAGTACTGCAAGGTAGAGCACCTACTGACTTCTTAAGGGGTAATATAGGGGCAATATAGGCGTTATCTTGGGATAATAGAAAAGAAAATGGAAACCAATATATCATAGGGTTATATTGGGGTTATATTCTACAGGATAAGTAGGCTGCACAGTTGCGCAAACGACTGTTGATGGACACAACCCGGCATGATCTTTCGTTACTATGAGCCTGAAGAATGTTCCCATGTGCGTATCAGTCCTTCTTAATCTTCACGCCAAACCCTAAACTAAACTTCATCAGGCGATGGTTCATGCCCTCTGATAGGACGCTACGACCGGGCTATTATCAGGCAAACACATCGATAAAATCCCCAAGGTTGTGCGCCTATGCCCTAAACCCTAACCCCCTAAAACCCCAAACCCTAAGCCCTCTATAACCCCATTATGATAATTTCCATGTTTTTTCCGTTTTCCCAAATAACCCCAATATACCCCTCAACGACACGGATGTTTTCGCTATGCAGCTTTCTTCTTCTGCTTCCGGCACTGCATTTTCATTGCAAACAACTGGATTGTTGTTAAGGAACTTATTTTGAGTTATTATAATGGGGAAGGCCTACGATTTACAATATAGATATATATATATATACATATACACCCACTTGGTAACTTAATCTAAATTATTGGGGAAGCCCTACTGTCTATATATTTTGTTTCACACATGGTAACTTAAATTGAATTATTACTTTGGGGAAACGCTATTATTCACTATATATACCTATTAGGTAAACTAGTCTTAAGTTCCTTAACAGCAACCCAGACAAGGGGACGGCCTGCCTTTTGCATGGCCCTCGTGGCATAACCTTTGGCACACGTCCATCGGCAAGAGGAAGGGGCTCAACCCCTTGCACGGCCTCTACTGAGAGGTTCATGAGTAATTATCAAAGGCTTGCAAATGGAAAATGCAAAGGAAAACTGGGTTTACACGGTCGTCATAAGTATTACACTGATGTCCCCAACCCTCCGCAGCATTAGGATCCTCTGAATCTACGACGGCCCTAATAATGTAAGACCCACTAAAGTTATTGTGCTTCCCACCCACCTGTAACCACTGTGATCCTTCGGGTAGACTCCGAAATCTTGACCTACGACCAAGCTCAATCTACCCTAGGGAATTACACTGCTTATGTGGTCCCTAAGTGGTGCAAGATTTGATCCATCCACCATATCTCAGGGTTCCCCAAAGCTCACCCAACAGAACTACCCACTACCTGCAAATAGCCTTTACGACTCGATGTGTGAGGTCTGCCATGTATATAACGTGAGAACCTCTGTATCCCCTTACTTCGTAGTGATATATGCTTATGTAACTCTAGCAGTGCTTCCCCCAAAGTCTTTCGCAATTTTTTGTGGCCTCTACATCACCCTTTCTGCAGGAAGCTTCGGGAATGGATCTTCCGGGTGATAGATAGGGGTTCTGGGGTCCCAGTTTAGGTCATTTACTGTGGAGCTCAAAACACATAGCAGTATCAGCTTTTGGTGTCTGAGGTACTCTATACCATAGCTACACAAAGAATCTTGCAGCACAATATGGGTAATCATTTGGGCGCCTACAAAATGCTCCTTGAAACTCCAACAATTCGCCCGTTAACTACTCGCACTGGCAAGCTATCCTAACCCAACAGCGGCTATAGGCCAGCATGGGTGTCAGGCCAGGCGTTTGCAATCGAACAGGAAAACAAGGGGTTCAGGGCTTCAAGTTACTCAGACGATCAAAATGAGGACGCTAGGAGAGTCACGTGATAATCACAATGCTCGCCGACGTTACCAAATACATTGCCAGTCCTACAGGTCCCTAGATGAACCCGATATACACACCCTACATAACCCCCTATGAAAAGCCTATATAACACATATACAAAACTGATAAAAATCCATATATATATATATATACACCCTATATGAAGCCTATGTGAACCCTATATAAACCCTATATGAATTACCCAGTGTCCATTTCATTGTCACCCTTCTTGAGCAGTTGATTCCCCATTATGCATAGGGGTTGGGGTTATCGAAATCCTGATATTCCTGAACATTAACCCGAAGCTCTATACCCTAAACCCTAAACCCTCACCGTTCGGTTCTGATTCTTACTGGGGTTATGAACCCCAAACCTAAAGCCCAAACCCCAAGTCCTACACCCTAAAACACCAATCCCAAACCCTAACCGTAAACCTCGAACCCGAAATCGTAAACCGTTACCCTATCATATTGGCCTAGCCTGCAAACCCAATCCAAAACAAATGCCTCAGCACGCAACCACTAGCCATGAAACCTAAATCCAACGCTTAAAGCCTCACCCCAATCAAACCCTAAACCCCTCAACCCCCAACATTAAACCCTAAACCCTAAAACCTGAACAGTAGCTTCCATTTTCTTTTCCATTATCACTTTATTTATACCCCCTGTAGAACCCTAAACCTTACACCGCAAAACTTCAACCTCAAGCTGCAGTTTTGCCCCTTTCTCTTGGGGTCCGTCCTTCCGCGGAAGCGGGGCAACCCGCGTCTGGGAGTCTCACGGCTTGCCAGTCATTCAAAATCTGAAGGTTCAAGGTGCTAGGATGAAAGTGAAGGATGGGACTCGGGCTTCAGGCCTCAGGGATTAAGGTAATTTAGGGGTTAGGGGGTAAGGTTTTGAGTTTAGGGTTTAAGGTTTGGGGTTTGGGGTTTGGGGTTTGGGGTAAGGGTTTAGGGTCTGGGGCATTAGGATTTTCGTTTGATAAAACCCTAAACCCTAAACCCTAATTTCGGGTCCAGGGCCTAAGGGTATACGCCAAGACTGTGGTCCCTTGCACGGCGCCCCCACAAGAAAGATTCTTCTATGTGGGGGTTTCCCAAAATTGGGGGTACCCAATGGGGCTACTATGG
>CAJNIZ010024102.1:22178-37242 GCA_905231905.1 Symbiodinium pilosum | reverse complement strand
AATAGTAATAGTAGCAGTAGTAGTACTAGTAGTAGTAGTAGTAGTAGTCATCATAGTAGTAGTAGTAGTAGTAGTAGTGGTGGTCGTGCATCCCACCTGTCATGCGCAGGTGCACGGGCATCATCCTGCACCCGAGCAGAAAGTTCTCAGGACCGCCTGCGCACGTCTGCGGGCTATGAAGGACTCAAGAGATTTGGCTCCCCTCGAGCATCGAATCCTTACTGACGGAAGTTCCCACAAATGATGTGCTTAATCGCTCAAAGTAATCATTACAAGTAAGTAACATAGGATTTGAAACCTCAAAGTTGTTCAACACATTTTCTAACGCTTGCATTTGCAAACGACAATGGGCACAGCCCAAGAGCCACACGCCCGGAACTGTTGAATCCTGGGTTGCTGGTATCCACACCCGTAGGATTTTAAACGTTTCTAAACGTGTTTTGCATGTATTCATTCAAAAGTCTCAGAACCAGAAACGAAGAACCAACATGCACAAACACCTTGAATCTTGGTTCTTGCTTTCTGAGTCCTTGAGGCTCTCAGAGGAGAATGTTTCAACTCTTTTTGCCCTTAAAGCCCTGTGACCAAGATCCCAGATTCAAGAGCCGGGCATCTGGGTTCCTGGTCTCCAGCCCTGAGTTTTCTGAACAAACGCTTGACAACTTGCGGTATAGGACTCACTCAGCATCACGTCAGTTCAACATACGAACGACACGAATTTCACAATCACTCTACGAAGAGTCAAAATTCATACAGGCGATATTTGTGTAGTTTGTATACGGGGTTGGTTGTGGATATATGTAGTGCTCATATTGGAACTTGTATGAATATCCAGGAGAAACGTTACGTAAGGAGCATCTGGGCCTCTTTTTTTCGGGAATGTACATGCTTCTGGCAATGGATTTTCCAAAAGTCGTTTGAGCATTCTACAAAGCTTGTAAAAAAGTTCGCATTAAACTGAGAACCTGTCGAAATGACATAGGGGGTCTTTACGGCGTATACATACATGACTTGGAGGGGTTAACTATAGATACGTACACACTACACGTGCCACACATACTTTACATGTACCGCATGTAGGAGTCCTAGGGGGGCACCTCTGTTGGGAAGCCTTTTGGACTTTGTATGCTGCTGGTACGGCTATGCCACTTCGTATAAAGTCTTCTTGTACAGCACCACATAGTCATCGGTTCCGGGCTGGAACGGACTGGTATGAAATATACAGGTTTTGCATAGGTTTTGCCTATGTAGCTTACTTATCATATGTCATTGGGTTCACACTAAGTTTTACGGCTAGCGCTACAGAAGTCAATAATATGGAACCCATGCGGCAGCGTAGCGATTGCACAGAGCTGTCATCTACGGATTGGGCTTCAGGGGGCTGCTACAAGCAACATACAGGGCCATTCGTCTCTGAACCGCTCACCGCTTGGGTGGTCGACTTCCCTGTCGATGCCGGCCGGGTTGTTAGCTTGTTAGCAAGGCAGCCCATTCTTTCTGGCACAAGGCTCACAAGGCCCCCGATTTTCCCCAGCCAGTGCTAGTACTAGTACAGCTGCTGCTGCTGCCGCTACTAACCACCTTACTTCCTGCCTGCCAAGGCCCATCAAGCATAACAATTCTTTGGGCGTACAGGGATACATCGAGATTGACTTTGGATTCTGGACCGTGCGGAGGATCACGTGATTTCGTGAGGATTCGCTTGAGGTGTATAGGCCGTTATATACATATCATCTGATCTGTGTCGAGGTATAGAGGTCTTATACAAGTACTGCTTGAGGGGCCGTCGTGTGGTAGTATATCCCGGTGGAACACTCCAGTATCATCCAGTATCCATCATTGAGCTTATACTTTAAGTGCCGTGTGTATGACAGGTCAGGGATCGTGTTGGGAATGGATCAGAGCCAGCCTAGATCAATAGAAGGTACAGTAAAAGCCAAAAAGGTAGAACATGGAAATAGGATGATTTATGCTGCCTTCCCCTCTTCCTAGGGTAGGAGGATACTCTCGTGCCAGAAAGCTAGCACATGAAAGCAACAAACAGGAAGCATATAAGACGAACGCAAGGACCACAGCACGACACAGTCACGAGGTAGCAGGTTTTGTGCGCGTGCTGGGTGAGTCTTTGAGTTAAGTGATTTGCAGTCAGGGCAGCCCCTGGCGGTAGGGCCCAAAAATTCAATCGGCGCACATGGGGATGTCAAGGCTCACACGCGACCAAAGGCGTCTCTCCAAAACGGTGATTCCCTCGGAGCTGCTCGTGGCCTTTTGGTGGGGAATCCTCAGACCAAAATGTCTCTAAGAAGCTTTGGTAGGAAAGTCCCGTTCCAAGCTTTTGGATTCTTGCAAACTCCACAACAGTGTCTCCCAGCAGGTTTGGGAACCCTGCTTCGTTTACAACCATGTCTTGGTTTGGCTTCTACAGTACTGTGGAGTTGAGGTTCTGAGGCTATGCATCTCAGGAAGCCCCAAGGTTCAGGTTACGCATTGCAGGTCTACTACTGTTTTCCTTTAGCTGGAAGATTTCACATGACCTTCGTCTGTCAGCTGGGATAGGCTAGAAGATGTGATTCCTCAGGCATGCTTGAGAAAGTCCTTCGTAGCCAAAAGCAAGGAAACGTACCTGTTTTGGCC
Source organism: Symbiodinium pilosum (assembly GCA_905231905.1). Taxonomy (NCBI): domain Eukaryota; class Dinophyceae; order Suessiales; family Symbiodiniaceae; genus Symbiodinium; species Symbiodinium pilosum. The sequence continues at coordinate 34,608 of CAJNIZ010024102.1, read as the reverse complement.
TGAGGCTGCGTCTACATGTGTCTACGGCTCATGCTGTTTGTGGCAACCTGATGGCAAGGCCTGCCTTGGAATGCCCATGCGAGCGGACACATTTGTGTGCCATGCAGAACATGGGGCAAAGCCTTTCATCACATGTTATCGTGATGTAAGGGCATTGACTTTGCCACATGGATGATTGTGCAGGATGTGCTTTTGTCAGGGTTGCGGTCATGGCTTTGAGCTCTGCATGAGTAGACAGGCCTCCCACAAAAATGCCTATCCTGAATAACGCGCACTAAACAACTCGACCTGTGTGAGAATGGCTCGCAAGGACTTGCTTCGCTGGCGAAGAAGTGCAGGCATGGGGTCTCACACTCCTTGCTCTACAACATGTTGTATACAATGCTTGAACCAAAACTTAGACGATGCGCAATGTCTGGAGCCTGTTGTGGTATTTTCAAGCCAGCCACATGCTAGCCGAACTCATTCAGCAACGGCTCCGGAGAGCTATTGCTGTCAGGTTGAGAGATATGGCCTTCAGCGTATCTAAAACGACCTCTGACCAAGCTACCAGTCAGAATGCTGCCCAAGGGCTTTGCTGTCAGGAAATGCGGAGGATTGTACAGCTAGGCGCGCCTTATGCGATTCAAGTACTCCCGAACAAGCTGCCGAAGCAAATATAGTTGCCAGCAAGCTGACCTAGACAAAAAGGCAAAAATGCAGACAATTAGCTGAGCTGTTCTCGAAACGCGCAGGGTCTTTCATCTCGGCCTTACCTTCGCAGCTTCTCGGGCATCAATGTACAGTACGCTTCTGCAGTGGTGTATTTTTTTCGAGAATGATGAGTTACTTTATAGTTTCCTTGCATCCAAAAAAACCCCTCTGCGGATGTTTAGGTAGAAAAAGTGCAGACCAAATCTCCCTGAAGGTTCGCTTGAGTGACAAAATCAGAATTTGAAGCTCAAACCATTCCGGGCTTAGGAGCGCCTTGACATCCTGAGATGCCAACAACATCCGGAAAACTTCGATGTCACACCTGGACTACATTGGACTACACTACGCGCAGCACGACACTCAACCAATCTGGATGCTGCTCGGAAACGGCAGTGCAAAGAAAAGCTTGGCCTAAATATGTCCTAACGTTGACCTGTCTAATCTTAAGTTTTAAACCACTTGTATTCCACTATCCAGTCTGCCAAGGCCCTTGGATTTGAAGCAAGATCTGTCTTAAACCCTCTCTAAACTAATGTTGCTTGGCTGCTTGCTGGCACTAATGGCCAGCAATGCTGCAGCTTTGGCAGTAGCTTTACACTGGACATGCCCAAGTTACAAGGCAGTGGCCCACCTTCGAGTTGGGCTTTGGGGAGGAGGGACTGCACCGAATATCAATCTTGAAAACAGGAAAAGAACATAGCAAGGTCAACTCGGCTTGCAACCCATGCCAGAAGCTCGAAAACACGGCAGGATCTCCATTTGCGTTGCATCGGAGATTAGTCTGACATGACCGCATGCTCTCCTTGAAGCAGGGGCCGTCACCAATCACATGAGTTGTTTGTCGGGCAAGTTGTGGATTGCGCAATCCTCGACGTCCCTTGCGCATCATGCCTGCATCGTAAAGCTGAGCCGCCGGGCGTGCTAAACAGGCTGAATACCTAGAACTTCTGATAAGATCTGCAGCTCCGGGCAATAAGTTGTTTTTAGCTCATGCTCATATCATAGGATAACATGGTTGAACTACACCGACTACTTATACTATTTATGTGGAGCCCGGCAAGATGATCCGTCAACCGCAGCAACCTCGCCTTGCGCTTCGCATCTAGCCAGGCTTGCTTTTGGCAGTCTCTTCCACAGAAGAAAACCTCGGCTTGCAGCAGACTAGCGCACAAAGTGGGCTTGCGTCAACCCTGGCTGTACCAGTTTATTGCCAGGGGCGGAGTTTTTTTTGCAAAGGCGTGGCCTTGCTTTTTTTTTGCAAAGGTGTGGCTCGCTCTTTTTTGGTCTTCGAACCCTTCAAATGCTGTAAGTTACAGCGCTCGCTGGTCTTGGAAAATGTCAAATGACGTACACCATTTGCTGGTCTTGGAACGCTTTAAATTCTGCAAATTACAGCACTTGCTGGTCTTGGAACGTCTCTCAAGTGCTGCAAATTACAGCATTTGCTGGTCTTGGAACAAATGCTGCAAATTACAGCGTTTTCTGATTTTGAAACGCGTCAAATGCCGTAAATTACAGTATCTGCTGGTCTTGGAATGTTTCAAATGTTGTAAATGACAGCATCTGCTGGCCTTGGAAAGCTTTACATGCTGTAATTTACAGCATGTGCTGGTTTTGGAACGTCTCAGAGGCTGTGAATCACAGAAATGACAATAGCTGATGGTCTTGAAATGTTTCACATGCTGTAATTTAAAAACATTTGCTGGTCTTGGAACATAGCAGTCGCTGCAAGTTACAACATATGCTGGCCTTGCAACGTTCCACTGCTTCAACTAGTTCCCTGGAAAAGAAGTGGACGTTTGGAATTGGGGGGTACGAGTAAGGCTTAAGTGCGGGCTTGGTGTTTCCAACTTGCTTGCTGGTTGATGCGGAAGGATGGAACTGAAAAGGAATCACCCTATCATTATATATCACTGATGATTCTATAGGATTTGTTTAAGATCCACTCCCTCCTTACAGTAAGAACCTGGCTTAGGATATATTCTGAAAATGTCAGGCGCGAACAAAGTAAGCCGCACAGCCTTCCCATACTGCAAACTCGGTGATGGCATGATACTTCTTGTTACTGCATACATGGGCGGACTTGAAACAACGGGGGGATGGGGGCGGGGCCCCTCTCATTTGCAAACAAAATTATCTGCACTGCAAACATGGTGAAGACTTGATGTTTCTTATTGGAAGCATGGGAGCGCAGCCCCCCCCATTTGCAAACAAGATAATTCCCCCAGGTTTCCTTTCCTGCAAACAAGACATGATGCTCATTTATTGGAAGCATAGATGGCTTTAAAACAGCGGGGGGTTGGAGAGGGGCGCAGCCCCCCTCCATTTTCAAACAAAATGATCCGCACAACTTTCCCTCATTGCAAACATGCTGATGACACGATGCTTCCTTTTTCTTGCAGGCAGAGAGATGGCTTTACAACAGCAGGGGATTTGTGGGGGACACAGCGCCCCCATTTGCAAACAAAATGATCCGCACAACTTTCCATGATGCGTTTTTATTGGAGGCATGAATGGCTTTAAACAGCGGGGGGGTTGGAGAGGGGCGCAGCCCCCCCATTGGCAAACAAAATGATCTGCACAACTTCCCTCACTGCAAACATGGTGATGACACGATGCTTCCTTTCCATTGCAAGCATGGATGGCTTTAAAACACCGGGGGGCTGGGGGGGGCGCAGCCCCCCTCTTTTGCACACAAAATGATCCGCATAGCCCTCCCTTACTGCAAACATGCTGATTGCATCATGCGTCTTGTTTATGGGAAGCACGGCTGGCCCAAGAGGCTCTGTGGGTAACAGCAACGACAGTTGCGAGGATCCAGGATCGCTCAAACTCCAAGAGGATCCAAGGGTTTAATAATGATGATCGTTACGAGGAGCGCGACCCCCAGCCCCAAAACCATTGGGCATTACTACATTCTGCGATTTCTAAGTGATGAAAAATCTAGGACCATGGCATCAGAGAATTACAGGTTCACAGGACCAGATGACCACAGGTCCAAAGGACCACAGGACCAGAGGATCCGAACTGCCTAGGTCCACGTCTTGTACGATTGCTTTTCGCAATTCATATAGTAAATTCTTGATGCTTGTCAAGGCTTCTGATGCTTAAAAAATTGTGTGCGATGCCTTTGCCCGATTTGCAAATGCATGATGACCTGGTGATAAGAACGACCGGACCACGGGACCAAACTCCAGGCGACCACAGGACTAGCAGACCAGAGGACCGCGGGAGCAGGGGACCAGAACAACATGAGACCAAAGGACCAACAGACCATCAGCTCTGGGCCACAGTGCAACGCTTCAAACGCAATAGATTCCAGCGTTTGCTGGTCTTCCCAGATTTCAAACGCTGCAAATTACAGCATGTGCTGGTCTTGGAATGCTTCAAATGCTGTAAATTTCAACATTTGCTGGTCTTGGAACGTCTCAAACGCTGCAAATTACAGCATCTGCTTCTGGTCTTGGAACGCTCAAGTGCTGTGAATTACAACTTTTGCTGATCTTGGAACATCTCATATGCTGCAAATGACAGTATTTCAAAGGACCGGGGACCAGAGGACCACCGGCCCAAGGGACCAGAGCCACACCAGGACCGAGCCACATCTTTGCAAAAAAATCACTTGGACCCAATGCCAGGCTACAGGCACAAATTGAGATGCGTTTGGCAGTGAAGACAGTAGCGCATGAATTTGGTTCGTAAAAATCTTAACAATCCGATTTGCAAAGGAGCTGATTACTCCAGAAAGCGGGCAACATTGAGCAACAACAGCTTCTGATGGGAAAGCATAGGTTTCCAGCGCTCCATCTCAGAACACCAGCTCCTAAATTAAGGCAGGTCGAGGACATGGACCCTCGCCAGTTCCAGACAGGCTGGGAGAGGTTCTATGCACGGGAGATCAACATGGAGAGGCTCTACCAGCGCCTCCTTGGTCTAGGCGCGGCAAACGGAGGATCCCAAACCTGTGAAAAGTGCGGTTGCTGCAGACCTTCAAACAGAAGCCCATAGAGCCGTTCACGTCACACAGATCACACATCATCTCACGCTCCTCCCAGAAGCTGGCAAATACATTGTTTTGACCTCGCCCTGGTCGTAAGTATGTCCCGCTTGACTCCAGCAGATGAAGCATGCAAGGCGCTTCTGCCAGGAAATTAAAGCAGAGACGCGCGTTGAGGTCAATCAGCTGAAAGTAAAGTTAATGTCTAAGACAAAACCGAGATGCTGTTTAGCCATGCCCGTGCAGGGCCTGGCCAGGGCTGGGCTAGCAGGTGTGGCTGCGGAGGCATGCCTTTGGCACCCGGCCATATCTGGCCCGTTTCAACCCCTGTTCAAAAACGCGGCAGGCATCATGGTGGGTTTGAAGGCCCGTCTCCGCGTCTACCCCATAGCTCCACAGAATTGGCTATGAAAAAGACGCCGTCAGATCGCGTTCGCAATTACCTTCGGGTCCTACAACTGTTTGGAGAACATGTCCATGCTTCACTAAACCACAAAACCGCGAAAATGCGCAGCGACGCAGCCTCACGACTGGTCTGCTTCTCTGAAAGCTCCGTTCGAGACAACTTCTGCTGCGGAGCTTGAAAAAATCCAAGAATACCCCCGACTTCAGGAATCCAGACAATCCTTACGCGATTTGGGCTGAATGCAAACATGCTTCAATGCTGAGTATCTGCACATATCTGCACTGCCTGCACGCCCCAGGAATATTGCCGGGAGGAAGATCATACAACAGATACGTCAGCCTTCTGAAGTGGCAGCCCTGGGCTGCAGCTGCTGTCAAGACATGGAGGCAGGGCTGCAGTCGGAGGATTGCAGATCATTGCAGATCACTCGAGGTTTGGGAGCTACCCAGACCACTCATCATCTGGCAGCCCCTGTTGTCTTGGTGAGCCTCCCCACCCCCTTATGTTACCAGCATGCATCGTGCCGAGCCCCAGCCACGTTGCTGTGAGGCGGGGGCCAGAAGGTACCGCCGGCCCTGCATCTGCCGACTACCACTTCGGCTTCCCGACGGTGTGATGTTGTGTTGGGGGGCCGGGAAGCAAATAATCACAAGGTACTTGTATCACAAGTGCCGGTGCTTTGCTGAGCCATCCTTCAAGCCTGGTACAAACGTACTTAACCTATGCGTGAGTGTCCGTGACAACAAGGACTCAATGGGGGTTGGGGTCGCGGGGCAGGGTCGGGCCCACCAACAGGTCCAAAATCATGTCTGCCGAGCCTAGGAGTCGACATGATCCGCTCAAAATGAGGAACGCGCAACAATTTCCTTGCTGCCAGCTGAAAATGAGGCACTGTCCAAGGCAAATGATGACAAGAAAGTCTTCTGCACATGGCAAGAGATTTGTTTGTATTCAGCCCACGCAACAAGACTCCTGGCAGGCTCACATTGCCTCATGTTGACCCCTTGCATGCTGGCACAGGTTGCTGCAGAGTGGCAACCTGTATCCTAAGATCCGTGCATCCTGATTGCTCGACCAGGCCCAATTCGAGCAGCGAAGCCTCGGACAAGGCATCCTGTGCAAAGCATTGGTGGTTGCCTTTTCCAGAGTGCCGAGCAAGTGATTCCCTTTCACATTGCAGTGCCAGCACCTGAAGATTGAAGATGCAGAACATGCAGAATTCGTTTCTGAGAGTTCCAGCCTTGCTTCTGCCGGCTCATCGGGGGCCGGCAGGCCTTCACGCACTACTCCGAAGACCACTCCTGTGGTGCTGAACCTTGCACACGTCTCGGGTCTACTTCGCTGAGGATTGCGCGAACCCAGACTCTGAAATTGGTACTTCTTTGCAACGCGTGCTACATATGCTACCATGAAGTCTAAAGAGTTGTCAGACGGTCAGCCAAGTTCCTCCCGGTCACGCGCCAATGCATGCATGCACAACTAACACTTGTGCATGCATGCGGCCACAGAAAAGTCCGTGAAACTCGCCTGTAGAATTTTCAAAACAAGTCAATTGTTTCTTAGCCAACGATTGACAAGCACACCTGGCACATGTCGTACATTAGAGCAAATTTGCATACGAAAATGCTGTCATTTGCTTAGACGAACTGATTGCTGTGCTTGTGTGGCTGCAAAGAGAAGTATGAGAAGCCTTCCCATGTCTCGGCAAGCGTGTGTCAGGCTTAGGGTCTCAGGATGCCTGCTTTGTAGGCATGGTAAATCAGCAGGGAGATGCCCACATATTTGTCCATGCTTGAGCCGGGTTGTGTTGAAGAGCGGTTGTAAGCCGAATTGCTGCGCGACGCTTAGGACCTGATTTGCGAACACCAAGCCTACTGGGCCTACAGCATAGATCTTGAGGCGCAGGCTGTTTGGCCGTTGCCCAGGCCGACTTGAAGTCATCCCATTCGTCGATACGGATTCCATTCAACTCGACAATACGGTCGCCTGCACTCGCCACTCATGCAGGTTCTGATGCGAAGTACTTCAGGAGCCTGGCTGCCAGCCCCACTTTTCGCTTTGCCGCTCTACGGAGACCTTGCGCCAGTCTAAGGATTACTTTCCTTACGCAACATAAGTGGAAGAACCGCTACATGCAGCCTTTCAATCACTGTCCATGTTACTTGAGTACCTCTGTTGCAGCGGTGCCGACAGAAGCCAATACCAGGCCACGGCATGCCCGATAGACGGAACGAGATGGAACGAGCTCTGAACAGCGCTGAATGCTGCTGATTTCTTGTGCTGACCAGGAAAAAGCTCGGACACTGCCAGGTCAGGAACTGAAGCATAGAATCTGGGGCACAGGCAACAATCAAGCCTGGCACGTTCAAAAACTGCCAATGTCATGGTGCGAGCCCAGGCGAGCTGACCCCCGAGATCTTCATCAGCGTCATCAAGCCCTGACACAAACTCAAGAACTGTTTTTGTCACACTCCACTACGTTCCGCTTGTATCCTGCAACTTTGTGCCGCGTACATCTCTATGTGGCACCAGGCCTAGTCCCAAAGTTCCATCCGCCAGTGTCTCTTTTAAGTGAATTCTGACCTCTAGGAAAGCCCCAACTCACCGTCCGTGTCCGTCCGTCATGCTGCTGGAGATTTGAAATAAGACGTACTGAGAAGCCCACATTCGGCTTCTCCGGCTGTTTTATCCTTCGATTCTTCTTACGCTTGGCACGCAAGAGCCTTTGCACCTGGGGCGACTGTCGCATGCCGAACGCTATATCGCTCATGCTACTGCCGGAGTTCCAAGGTGGAGGCTGGCGTAAGCGTGTTGATATCAGCATCGCAGAGCCCTCATGATCCCCGGAGTCGACATCGAGAACATGCCCCACAGGAAGGCTTCAAGTGCACAGGGATTTTTTGGGGCTGAAGTCAGAGTGCTTCGAATCTCCTCCCTTGCCGAGCATGTTAGGACTATACCCTTGTTGCAAGAACCGCTTTTGCGTGCACCGCCTTCTGGATCATCGTCACGTGTCTCCTGATATCTCAGCTAACCGTGCGAGGTCAGCATGATCAATTTGGATTGAGTTGTCCTGCTGCTCCGTTTCGCTGTCTGGCTCTGAATCTGCATCAACTGGACATGCCTGGGCAAGCAAAGAGTCCAAATTTGCATTTTGATTAGCTGTGCTGTCATACTGGAACAGGCCTCACGGAGGACACGGTCTCCAGGCAGAACGTCCTGCAGCCGCAAGCAAGTAGACAAACCGCAGGGAACAGATCCTCTGTCCGGAAGGCATGCACGAGAAGTCAATGCGTCTGTGTGCTTAAAATGGTGCATGACGCCATCGCCTTTCTCACACAGGCAAGTCCTTCTGATCCTTGAACATCTTTCGAAAGGGGTTTTCATCATCACTGTGCCAGATCCTGGGCAACAGAACGCGCTTTAAGTAGTCAAACTGTATGGGAAGTGAGAACTCTCAAATGCCGAGCAGATGCTGCAAACTGCCAGAAAGCAGACATGTGTTTTCCTTGGCCTCTTGAGGTACCTCAACCATCCTCAACCACTGTGCACGTGCCGACACAGATTTGAGCTGGAGTCAAGTTGACAAGACAATGCTGCAACTCGGCTCGAACATGGATCATCAAAGAGGGATCTGATCTCGGAAGCCCGATGGATTTTTCTGCAGATCAGCTCTAACGCGGACCTGATCTTGGAAACGGATTTTAATACATTTCATTTTCGTCAGCAGGTACGTAGGAGTGGCTGGCATCCCACTCGTATATCATGAGTCAGGATGGGTGTCTTCTGGCACCTGTCCAATTCCCCCGCCCCAGTTGAACCCTGCTGAGGAACATAAGAAGAGGCACGACATGAAAACGAGTGCACATGTGGAGGTACTGAACGTATGACGTGCTCATAACCCTTGGTCACTGTTCACCTCCCTGCACGTTAAGAGTACGGGATCTACAGTGATATTCAACATCCAATCAATCGCATCACGCCTGCCCAGCTCTCGCATACCGACCTCTTACCCGCTTCGTGTCTTAACACAGTAACTCTGACTCTCAACCCTTGTCACTTTGGCATGAGCCCCGTTTCTTGTACATGCAGGTCCCTTACCCTGACCCTTTCATCTCCACAGATATGATCGCATGCTACCATGCTGGTGTCGTTCTTGCTTGGCGCCAGTTTGCAAAGGATCGGCTAGAATTGCAAATTCCCCGCCAATCCTCCTTGGCCTGAAATGCACCTGGGTCTTACAGAGTTCAAGTCAAGTAAACTCACAACTTGCGATGCCTCAATGCGTTGCAAGCGCAGCTTTGGCACGTTGCATGTGCTTCCATGGACTAATGATCAAATGCACATTTGCGACTGCGACTTGCCACCCGCGCTACGTTGGCAGTCTTTCATTCCCGTAGGATGCTCGATCATCACAAAAGTACCAAAGTCAAAGCAAACACGCGAGTGGCGCATGTGGCAGATTGTGGCAGGAATTCTGCGAGATTTGAGGAGCGGGCTCGCGGCAACACTCGATGCCCTCTTGCCACTTCATCGTCGAAGTCGCCAGCGCCAAGGCCTGGCTACAGGTACAGGCTGTTACAGGTCCCTCAAATTGTGACTCCTTGCCTGTGCTTTCCAAAAACTCTGCGGACGTGACCCGTTCATGCCCCAAATGGGACAGCATCAAAAACAAAATGTAATAACACGCTACAAGACCGGGCTGCCTCTCAACTTGGAATGTTGAGGACGATGCAATCAATGTTGTACTGATGTACGGTTGTTCTGTGTTGTCTGGGCTACTGGTCATCGGAAAGCTGGTGAGTGTGTTATCGTTTTCCAGGTTTGGGGGGGTATGTGTTGAGGTTATCGTGTCTGGTGAGCGTGGTATCATTTTCCAGTGAACAAACCCTCCGTCAGGAATCCGATGTCCATCCTTTACATTTCTTTTATGACCGATTAAAGACGCGCGACATACAGCAACCAAACATAGCTGACAAAGACGAGACTTCGCCCTGCAGGCCAAAACCTTTGATCAGATGCATATATGTCTCAAAGTGACTCAAACTTGCAAACTTGGGCACCGCCCCCTTTTCTGAGAAGCACTTCTTGACCATGCCCTGCAGGTGTGCACATGGGTGGACATGGCGAGCCTTCTTCTGATCACGAGTACGTTCATCCTGCCAGCGCTCCAGGCCTCCCAGCACTTAGCATCAAGAGATGTCGGATGACGTGGGATCCTGCGACTCTGGGGTTATGGCATTGGAAGAGGGTGTCTTCAAGACTTCTGATGTAGCGCGCGGCCTTTCAATCATCCAACAAGAGGCCTCGTGACTTCTGATGGAAAATTCTAAGCGTGGAGCCACATCATAGCTGGCTTTGGAAATACTTCTTGCCAGCAGCCTTTGCAAGAGTCGTTTCGCACGTGTAGATTCCCCAGTCAAGATCTTCCGGATGTTGTACTATAATGACATTCTGGTGGTGGGCCAGGCACCGAACTGCAGCACCTTCTTCATGAAAGTCTTGATGCGCGTGGTGTATATGGAGCCCGCAGTTTCGCCTGCAGGTTACATGCTGAGAAACGCAAACTTCAGAAATCTGCCTTGCCTCGACCAAAATCAATCATGAGCGGCTCACCACTTTCACGGTCAATGATAATGTTTTGCATTGGGTCCACGATCATGACATCGTGCCTACATCAGAGATGCATGCCATTGCCCTGCAAGAGCTGCAAGTTTCCCGGAGCCTGATCAGCGAAACCATCATTTGAATTATTTTTTGTGCCTCAGCCCGAGAGGCTGACGTTCACTGCAGTTGCACTGAAGCTGAGAGTGTGGCGCAGTGGCGAGATCTCGAGTAGTCAGACCTTAAGAAGTTGCTGCGGTCATTCTTGACAGACTCTTGACTTGAAATCTCGACTTTGCTTGGACAAGTTGTGCCACTTCTCTACAAGCAGCGGGATGTTCCTGACTGATGCCTGAACCTGTATCTGCCTGGCTTTACAAGCGCCTGAATCAATACACTCAGACATCAGAACATGGCTACAGGACAACTGCTAAGCGCTAAGCCAGGCTCTCAGGACGCTACCATCCTTGCCTGACAAGGTCGACGCGGTCCACCTGCATGTGCCAAGCTTTCACGAGAATGCTGAAAACACGGAAGAAATAGATTGTGCCAGAAATGTGAAAATGTGAACAATGAAAAATGTGCAAAATGCGAAACATTGTTTTCACATCTTTGGAAGGGGATCCAGAGATTTTGGGCCTCCCCAGATGGGAAGGGTTTGGAGGGGTCTTGGGAGGGGTTTGATTTTTTTCGCATTTCTTCACATTTTTGGATGGGATTTAAACATGCTGGGCCTCTCAAATGAGAAGGGTTTGGACGGGTCGGGGGAGGGGTTGGGTGCTTTTACCCAGTTTAACACTTTTCGTCAAACATGCTTTGCATGCGTTGGACGTTCTTTTCTTCTTGGAGTCATGCGACTCTGTAGGAGCCGGCGCACTGCCTCAATGGTCAACTGTGTCAGAACTTCATGCAAAGGTTTTATTGTGACGTTCTCGACTGTTAAGATGCAACGCTGCGCAATGCTGGTCAAACGTACGAGAACCGGTTTGGATCCACAGTATCCATGGTATCACAGGGGCTGCAGTTCTGGGGTGACTTGTTCTTCGTGCCATCTTGAAACATGCACAGTGAAGACCTCCCCACAAAACAAACAGGTTACAAGCTGCCCGTCAATTTTGTCAAGAGAAGGGCCTGGCTCACGCCATCACACTGGTTGTTGGGAATCAGCGCTTCGGGGACATATGGCCAGCTCACAATGAACCTCAAAACACATGGAGGCATCGAAGTCTGACTCAAAATGGTGACCCACAGCTCGAGACAAGGCCGCCGCTCATTTGCAGGACCCACCTCCACGAGCTTCTGAACGTTTGAGAGCCGCCTCCGTTGACATGGAAGGCATGAAGATGTACGGCGGAGGTGCAGCCCATGGCTCTAAGATCCAGACAGCTGGGAGACTAAACTGAGACACTTTGCCTTACATGAGCTGGAGCGATTGAGCTGCAACACCCGAAGCCCAAATTAGACTGTCACATGCCTCCGTCTGAAAGGCCATTGGAACAGTTATCCGCTTCCTCACGGTTGCCAGCAATCTCCAATGTCGACGGAATTATGTTACCAAACAAACCAAGGCTGCGGCTTCTTTGCGGGAACGGGATGCTGCATCCTGTCGTCAAGAAATCAGAAAGTCATACTTAGCATGTCAGTGCCTTCATCACAAAAATTCAGAATTAAGGACACTTGGCGACTGGCATTGCAGTAGTAATAATAATAATAACAGTAGTAGTAGTAGT
>CAJNIZ010024102.1:0-11163 GCA_905231905.1 Symbiodinium pilosum | reverse complement strand
TAAATTCCAAATCTTAAACAATGATTCCCTAATGCGTCTGAAATGCCCCATTGTGTGCGTCAGAAACTCCCCTCACGTGCGTCTGAAACTCCCCAGCCTCCAACTACAAGCTACGCACCCTTTCACATGGTGCCAGTTGCATCTTGAACCTTGTATCGACAGCACACAGGTCCTGTTTGCGAGAGCTTAAGCATTCTCTCGCACACAAGTGATCAGAAAATGTCAGAAACATTGCACCCGTTGCAACACTCTCCACGGGAATTTTGGTCTTCAATATCAGTCTGAATAGGATGCCTTTGAGAAGCTATGCTTCCAAGCCTTGCCAGGATCCGAGTGGACAATTTTGCGGGGAGCCGCTTGCCAAGTGCGCAGAATCACTCCATACCACACCAGTTGTGGTTGGAATTTGGTGAGCTGGCCGCTTATTTCAATCATAACAGCGGAAGGCGTTTCATTAAGCGCTTAGTACTGCTGGCCAAGCTGTACAATTACAAGTAGCATTCATGTTCGCCACCCCGCTGATGATTTGTGGAGGTACATAAGCCTGCCAACGTTTATCCACAGGTTCCAACCAACATTGACTCACTAAGAAAGCAAACAGAAGACACCCGATGTGGGGATCGAGTGCCATCTTGATGAGAGTTTTACCCGGATCCACCAAACGCACTGCCGCACTCTTCTCTGCGTGATATAGCCCAAACAAGAAAGAGCGTGGCAACACTGCCCCTTGCCAGTGACAGTTGCTATCTTTAAGAATGCACCTAGATGTCTTTAACGCTTGTTTTGCTGGAATGGAGAGAAGACAGACGTGTAGATTTTCACCAAGCCGCAAGAGCAGCTCTCCTTTGGAGAGTCGACGTCTCTAAGCATGGCGAAGGGCGGGTCCCATCTTTGACCGAACTGCCTGATTTCAGGCCTCTGTTGTGACCCATGATTCCCCGAATAATTCCTATTTCCCGTTTTTCAAATAGACGGGGCGGAGCCCCCCTTCGTTCAAATAGAGCGTCGCGCATGCCCGTCTCCCTGCAAGGCAGCCTTTTGCCATGCGCGCACAGGCGCTCCCGGCCCCTGCATATCGCCCCACCTCCGGTTCTCTCCTGGCCTCACACAGCATCGGCAATCTTGCGATAATTCTGAGGCCCGGTAATGCAGCCTTCCCAGGCGAGGGGAGAAAACTAGGGGGCAAACAGAAGGGACCCCCCGATGGGTTGACCACCAAAAGACCTTCGACGAACCTTGTGAACCCCAGAAAACCAAAAAGAACCTTGGCGAAGGGAGTCGACTTGGACGAAGCATGACGAAGCGAAGAAGAAGGTTTACGAGGCTGGACCTCCTGACCGTGATGCTCTTCAACTCCCTTGTCTTGCACCCGAAGGAGTTGACGAACCGAAACCTCACTCAAGCCTAGACGAAGGGGGTGAAGCTTTTACGAAGGGACGAGGGCTGGACGAAGGCCAGGGACTTGCACGAACCTTGTCCAGGGTTCACGCGGTGGTCGACGTTTGGGCCGGTCCCTTGCGTTTACCCCCCAAAAAAAAGACAGCTGATGCGGTTCCAGGTCATGCGCGCACCGGGCTTGCATGACGTCCCGCCTCCATTTCTTCCTATTTCTCTTCCCGGCCGATTACAACATCAGCAAGGCTGCGTCCTCCTGTGACAAATAACTCTGAGGCCCTGTACGGCAGCCTGCGAAGGGGCGATCTGTAGGGTTGCAAAGCCGTACGAAATAGCACCCGGAGCCGGCCCCAGACCATGTCCCGCCCATGCAGTAATGCGCTTGCATGACGGCCCCCCTCTTTTTCTTCTTGCTTTGGCTCTGCGATTCCGACTGAGGCTGCTTGAAATATCCAGTAGCTATCAAAGTCCTCAGATTCAAAGAAGCAAGACTGCTGAAATTGGAAAAACTTAACGTAAACCAACCACGATCATGCATTTCATCCTAAAACGACCCTACCCCCCGTCTGTCTAGACAGATAGGCAATAGGGAGAAAACGGCGTACCGCATCCCCCCCCGGAAACAGGAGATAGGAGGGGGCCTCACACATGTAAATTCAGACCTGAAAATCTAGCCGGCGGACGTCACTGCAAAACAGACACAACAATGAAAAGACCAGCAGAGCGCCTGGTGCGGTGGCAGTTCTGTGCCTCCGCTTGCTGCGTAACGGCGAACTTCGTCACTTGTCTGACGGGAGCACATTTGCATACAGATGACCAGAACAATGTGCTTCCACATAGCTGGTTCCTAAGAGTCTCGGAGTCGCACCCAGGCTAACGCGTCACTGCGAAGTGGTGTCTCCACGTCTGCCTGTGCAGTACATCTGAGCTTCTGAGCTTCAAGTGCCTGTTGCCGGAAGGATGCCTGTCTCCACAATCCAACCCAATTGATTGCAGTTGCCAAGGCCTGCGGCCCCAGAGTTTGCCACACCACTCAGCATGACATGATACACAGAAAGCGGAAGCGAGCACGCAGTTGACGGTCCCGCCTCAATCTGCTGTCCATGATCTCTTGGCAGATCCATGTTGACGCACTTTGCTTATGTCTTATGACTGTCTTATTGCGTTGATCTGCAGACCTCAACTTGAGGGGGCAGTAGGATGATTGTGCGAATGCTACAGGATCAAGTCAGACCATTGCTTGCATGATACCTCCAGTTTAGCGCTAAGTCATTATTCACAGCCTCGTTGCCAATTCGTCATGTCAACTTGCAACACCAAAGGCAAATGATGGTATGTGGCGTACACATGTCCATTTACTGCTCCGTCGGCTGGCAACCTGAGCTTGATTAACACACTAATGCGGAGCAAAACTCATAGAACCTGCCGGGTGAATATCGCATGGGTAACAACAACTCAATACATCAAAGCATATCAAAACGTCGTAGTTCAACAGACTAGCTGAAGCACAGACACTTTCCGCAAGAGGTGCTCTAGGACCTCAAAGATGCTAATTTCTAGCTTGCCTGGAAGTTCCATTATTTTGGGCTTTTCTAACCGTTTTGATTTCAAGTGGTGTCTGCAGTTTTCTGCGGAGCTTTGGCAGGTTTTCATGGATGTTTCGACGTGATTTTTGCAGACATGTTGTTGGAGATGGAAAGCTGCTGAACAAGTGCCGTTTGTGGTCATAACGGCAGCTAACATCAAAGCAACCAGGAAAATGCACTTAGTTTGGGGAACATCTGGCTCGACCATCACGCCCTTCTAAAATCCAACACCTCATAACCTCACAGGCGGAGCAAGACATCCCGAACAGCACTTCAAACCGCAAAGCGCGGCAATCACGAACTCCATGACGCGGCCATGGATAAAGACTCATCATGTCAAGACCAACAAACTCAAACAACTGAAATTTCTTTCGCGCAACTGTCGCACACTGGCTGCACGCCAAGACAACAAGATGCCCGTTGTTTGGCCACCGCCCACCCGCCTAAGCAAAATAATTGAAAGGAGTTCTGAATTACGTACACGTTGAAGCTCGGGGAACCTCTTTTAACATTTTTACCGACTGGGAATCTGCACTTTCCGACTATGTTTGCTTCGCACGGCGGCTGCGCTTGAAACTGAATAAAAGACGCCTCGGCAACCCGTGGCTGGCCTAAACTTGTGTTGGAGGCCCTACCCTTCTTGCACATTTCAGGGCCTTGGAAATGCACAATCACCCCAGCCGGAAATGCACAATATCAGGCGGGGGTCAGCATGATAAGCTCCAAAACAGCCATGAGCAAGCGGTCAGTGCTGCAAGCAAGGGCTTTGTTTGTTGTGCCCATTGGGGGAATGAGTTGGGGCGACGGGCTGGGCATCAAACATACGGCAGTACGGCAGTGGGAGAACGTCTGCATGTGATTTCAACGCCACCAAAGTGTGCAACATCGGTGCCCCTCAGTAAATTTCAGCCATCGTGCCCCTTAATTTTCCACACCTGGGCACGGGTGGGGTCGTTGTACGTAGTTGGGTGGGGGCCTGCCTCGGCATCGCCTGGCTGATGAAGCAGGATGACTGGCTAGTGACACCCCGCAGGTTACGCCCCTTCTCATCACAGCGTACCTGGTTACATGCCAGTCCCCGTGCGAAGTCCGAAAGTGCAACTAGTCTAGTCTTCACGGCATGATCTCCAACAAACGGTTGATAGCGTTGAACTCTCGAAGGATGAGTGTCAAGGTCGTTTCACTGTGTCCGTAGGTGTTTTTTAGTGGGTATATAATTTTCAGCCAGGAGGGCGCTGAAGCCTTAGGCCACGCATTGCCGAGGCTTGCAACCAATGATTGGACATCCTCGTGGCACACTGCCCGATGAGGCTGGTTGTCCAGTTCTTGAGGCTCCTGGAGGCTTTCGCACCCCTCCCGCCAGGCAACGTGCGGTGTGTCTGAAGGACCAGGGGCTCCTCCCGCCGTAGACAACTGCAAGCAGAACCACTCCCCGCACCTCATCACATACCTTGACTTAAGCCTCGTGCCAAAGGTCACTGCCAAAAGGCGTAACCAGCCCCAGTTGCCAGTTGGCCAGATGATCTTGTTCCCTGGGACGGGCGAGCAATGGCATCAGGATCTACCAGTGCCGGCATAAGGACGATGACAAGGATCAAAGGTGGATATCTCCCTTGCGGAAGATTTACGGCAGGAAGAGAGGTAAGACGGTCTCCAGCAGAGCCTCCTGTCTATACCGTTCTCACTGAAATGAGGGCTTCAGTCCAACAACCGGCTGAATGTGTGTTAAGCTCCAAATGGAGCGGAGGCACCCAGCCTCATGTTCAGCGAAATGCTGAAGGGGCAATGCGTGATGTTTAGTTGCATGTCTCTTCTGCAAGAATTAAAGGCCTTTTGTAAGTTCACGTGGTAAGAGGCTTGAGGGTTGTCTCAGCGTTTGCTGAGGGGGATTCTAATTGTAGTCACCCGAACAGTCACCTCTCTCCCCATTTAGATACATGGGATTAAACTTCCACAAACATTATAATGAAACAGTACAAATAGTCCATGTCCTTCCCCTGTGGAAAACTCCTTCTTGCAATTCGACCAATTACCGAGAGCAGGCGATGAAGACTATACTCAACCTAGAAACGCAAGAGCAAACAACAAAGCAAAAAAATCGGCCTTCCTTAACCGCAGCAAGCCTTTCGTCTCTGTTTGGAAGAGAGTACAACGATGCCGGAGCATGGAATACAAGTCTCTCGTTTTCTGCAGCTTCAATGAAGGTACAAGAGAAAGCACCCTGACTGGCAGGAAGTAAAAGCTGTAGCTCCTAGAAGCATTTTTTCAATTCCAAATTTGAGCCAACTCTGCCACTTGAACTACTTAAACTTTAACTTGATCAGATGGTGTTCTAGATTCCTTTTCCCGAAAACTCAGCAACCGCCGCGCCTGTCGCAGAGCTTTCGCTGTCTTTCGTGCGCACGGTAAAACTCTGATGTTGGACGATGTTGCTCTCGTTCAGAAGCAAACCAAGAAAATCATGAATCAAGACCTTTCGCTGACCTTTCGCCGTGCTTTCGCGCGTCTTTCGCGCGCCAGAAAACCACCCTGTAAACCCCGTGCTGCGAACTCGCGATATAAAGACCAAAACCAGGGTTTTAGAACAACCCTCAAATGAGTTTGGTTCAGCTGAAGAGAGGAGAAAACAACATCATCCCTCAATCCAGCATTTCCCACCCAAAATGAAGACATCGTTTGATGTGAATATTTTCGACCATCTAAGCAATGGAGCTGGCCCTTTTGTTTTATTATTGAAACAGGCTGGTGCAACTAAATCTTAAATGATAGAAGACGCTGGCCAGTTCTGTTAATTAGTTTGCTGACATGAATGTCACTAACTTTGTTACAGGGAACATCCTGCAGTTCTGTGTCTGCAGAATAGCGTTGGAACTTAATTGGACTAAGTAATTAACTATTTGAAATGGAACGGCAAAACTAGTTGAAATAACACAAACCAAGCCCATGCCAGTTACTCTGTGCGGTTTGGTTGATTACATTGATTAACGTGATTAGGCGACCTAATTAAAGAGGGAAAAGCCTGGCTTGAGGGGTAACTTTTTTTTCGCGTAAATGCGGGATAGGCCCTTACTTCTGACTCTCACAGAAGATTTTTTAAGTTTTCGAGGAGTCTAGCTTTTAAGGCACATGTTCAATATTAAATTTAAATCATTTGGAAAGGTTCAATTGGGCTGGAACCTGACGAACGGTCCACATGGCTCCGAGGAGGGGAAAGCCACGTTTTCTTCGGATGTCGGAACCTTTCGGATTCCGAGGACACATGTTCGGGTGAAATTTGTCGAACCACGGGACAACATTGTTTTGTTTGAATGTGTTACAGTGCTTTCCAGGATTTTCAGAGAATGTAAGGCCTGAGCTGGACTAGCCTGAAAAAACATGGTTTTCGGAAAGAAAGACCAGGGACGACTTCAGAAGCGAAACAACAGTAGATCCGCCGGGGGGATACCAAAGGGATTCAGGTTCAAGTTGCACCTGGATCACGCCAGCCTTTCCTGAACTGAGCCATTGCAACTGCAGTAAGAAAATGTCACAGCCTCCAAACATGCACCACCGCCGAAAGACGCCTGAACCTTTCCCCTGGAACCAGCATCATCAGCATCAGAAAAGACACAATTCCAATCCTAAACGCGTCCCAGCAGTGTCCCCACCCCCTCCCTCAAAGTCTGTGAAATGGGGCCAGGCACCAGCCTGGTCACCTGCCATACCCCTTGAATTTGTACTGATCATCATAGCCTGGCTCAAAACAAAAGAGTCATTAAAACAAAAGAGTTAGAAAGCTTTCTTCACAAAGGGTTTTCAGGAAAGATCAGGAAAATCATGTTGTGAGCTTTTCCTGGGAGGGTGCTGGTCTGCCTTCGCCCTTCAAACAGGATGTCCGGCTTGCCGCTCAGCTGTGCATCAATGGAATCAAGCCCAGGATGATTTTGGTCATCGCCAACGCTAAGGAAAGGCTGCTCATCGCAGCCCTCCGGAGGACTCAGAGGACTGGTCAAGATGCTCTGCGCTTGCCCTTCTTGGCCTGCCAAGACTTGGTGATGAGCATGCAAGCGTGCCCAGCTCGCGCAAGTTCTTACCAAGCCGGACAGAGCTGTCCGTCTCCGACATTTCAGGTAAAGCTGGCTTCAAGTTCGTGCAGCGCTGGCACTGATGGCCTTTGACTTCTCTGGCTTCGCTTTGCCTTGCAGGTCCTGCGTGTAGTGCAAGGTGGTTTCATGAAAATTCTGCACAAAGCACGAGGGCACTAAAGAGTTGTTCCTCGGCTTTGCGCAGGCGTTTGACCTTCTTTTTGACTGTCGTCGCTCCTTTGGGAGGCACCTCGCAAAATCACAAGTTTGGGGCGGTGCGTGGAGCTTCGTGGGCTTGTCATCTCTGTGCGTGTGTCTGCTGTGAAGCATTGCCCGCCTGAGCCTTCCCTAGACACGCCCTTACTGGGACACAACCAGCATTTGGGCTCACTAGTACCTTGTCCTCAAGGTCAGAGGGTGGACACGTGGCAGCTCCACTCGCGACCGTAAGATTTATGCACCCCAATGCTAGACAGCCATCCAGAAATGATATTGCCTACACCATGTTTTTGGTAACATCTTGGCAGGTCGATCATCAAACGACAACGTAAATGAGTTTGAACCTTGTGAAGCACAAATTTGAAGGAGAGAGCAGGCCTTTGTTGATCTCCGGACTGCCTCGCTCGGTGTTTCTTTGGCTCGCTTCTGCTTAGGCTCCTCGAGGGACGTCACTTGCATCTCATTTGCAGTCCCATCAGCACAGCCTCGTCTTCAGCTGCACCACGCGGTGGGTACTTCTGTTGAAAACCACGCGCATCGATCAGCTTCTGACCTTCAAGGCAACAGGCTCCTCAAGTACAAATTTCCCGAGCAGGCATTGGTAGCTTGCAATTGGAGCATTCTCAGGCTCGGGCGGTTTTGCCGCTTTCTTTCACGTGCAGTTTTCTTAGTGCTAGCCTTGGAAGCATCGGGATCGGGACAACATGCTTTTCAGTGGCATCTGGAGGCAGCTCTACCAGCTCAGTGTCTGTCAGCTTGACCATTTGTGGCCTGCCCACACGTCTGCGCAAGGTTGCATGGGTAGCATGGTCGTTGCTGATCTGTTGAACCAAGATCGATTTGCGTTCTCGTGTAAGACTCCAAGCTAAGGGATAATATAGTTTTATACGATCTTGGGACAACAGTACCCCTACCACAAATCAATACTCACATGAAGCTGAAGCTTGCCAACCAACCATCGGTGCAAGTCAGACTGAGAATATGTTTTGATGGCAAACGGGCAAAAGCCGGCGTTTGCTCCAGTAGTTGGTCCGAGGCGCGCATCTCGCCGTCGTATTTAGTGGACGTTTGATTTTTTTCGCCTGCCCAAGCCATAACAACGCTCATCTTTGCATCCCCGACCGCGATCGGTTTCCGTTCATCCATATTCCAAGTGCAGACGGTGACCTAAGCATCCATGCCCGAACTAAAATGATGTTCATCTTTTCTGAAAGCTGCAGGCTGCTATGATGTGCGTGACAGTCACTAATGCTGTAGTAGTAACTAGTAAAATATGATGGTTGGGCAAGAGCATGTTTTACCAAACACCACGGTGAGATATGCGCCGTTGAGCGAATGTAGTACTAGACTCGGCGTGGCCTTTTCTGAGTCAATGCTCAAAATGTGGCCAGCACCTCACCTCAACCCTCCCGCAAGGATTTCTCGAGGATTGCTCAGCCAATGGTTCGACAAGCTGAAGAGAAGCTAGCATCCTTATACCATCGTAGTTCAACGGCATCTTTCCGCATCGATGAAGTTTGAAACCCCCCTTATAGAAAAAATGACATTAGCTTCCCATTGCCTTTCATGTTGCCCTTCAGCACCGAGCTTTGCAACGAAATCTTCAAGGCTGGATGAGGATCTTTGTAGCGCTAAGCTTCGGCTGAGGTCAGTTGTCACGGCCCGTAAATCTAGTGTCCTGAGACCCTGCATTTACGATGGACTCTTGTTCATCGTGCTGTGGCAGGTGCGGTGTCTGGGAACACAGAAGAACAGCCACACATTTGGCAGGCCACCTTGTTGAACTCAAACACTTGATTGTCAAGGAGGCAAAGGAAACAAGCAAGGACCGAGCGAGCAAAACCCAGCTCGGCTCAAAAGCGGCAGAAAGGGTGACCTTGTGGAAGGCTCAAGTCTCATCTATCCTTTCTGAAAAGAGGAGCCGCAATCAATGCCACTTGTGACCAGTCTCAGCAACAACTTCATGTGATGGTTTGGCCTCGAAGTCAACGACAGACTCCATGAAGGCAGGGGTCCAGTGCTCCTGGCAGAGATTGCCCGAGCCTTCAGAACTCCTCAAGCTTCTGCGCCAGCACATGCGTGTCCTCACCCCACGTCGCGTCGTCTACTTTTGCGCGATCCTTCTTCGCACGCTCCGGCCTTGCATTCATTCCTCTTGCACCACTCTGGCATTCAAGATCATGACATCAGTACATGAGCAGAGTCTGGCACACTTTGTTTGAAGTTTTCTTTAACTTCGCCACAAAGAAGCCATCCTTAGCTCAGCTTCTTGCAGAAGCTTGACAAAATCTTGTGCGCTTGGGGCGTGACCATGTTGTGCACGTGGGGGTAGTAGCGACGCGTCAAATTCATCGATGGGTGAAAGCGACGCTCCCGATATTTCGTTAAACCTTCCACGCCAAAGCCTCAGCGAGGATCAGATCAGCTTTTTTGTCAGCACATCACTTTTCTGAGCTGGTTCAACATATGTTCTCTTCTTAGAACTAGCTCGTGCGCTCGGTTTTCTCGAAACATCGTGTTAACAGGCAAGCAAGATAATGTATATGGTTTGTATCACCCTTGCAGCGATCTCTGTTTCTGACCGAAAGATGTAAGTTTAAGGTTTTACTATGAAAATGTCTTGAATGACGACAACCCACAACTGAGGTTATGGGGTCTCATGCAGCCTACGCACCTGCATGTTTCCGTGTTGATTAGTTGAGGGTCGCACTGACGGAGCTGGTAAAGGACACCAACTCAACATTTCTCGTCTTCAGGGCATGGTCCACGACTGCCTGAACGGCAAGCTGCAACATAGAACACATGGACAATGACATGGATGATGCTTCTTCCGACCCATTGTACACTTCGGGGTCTAGACGTCAACCTCACACCCAGCACCTCGGAACCACTTTACACAGTCCCCTTCCACTACTGCTAGGGGGGTGTTCTTGTCCTGATTCAAGCAAGACAAGAATGGGCTATGACGGTCGATTGCTGCCAGCTTTGCGTGAATGTCCTTGCAACTTCACATTTTACGTAGACTGGCTTCACAAATTAAAAAATCTCAAGCAAACGTCACGTGCTGTTAGGAATCATTGTGCGAAGATTTTGGATTCAAAGGTGCCAGGCAGGGACGGCGCAGGCAAATCAGCAAGAGCTACCAGAATGAGGGCGGCCAGCGGTTGCGACAGAAGTGCTGGATGAGGTCTCTTCTCATTGTAAGACGATTCAACTGCCAGTTGTGCCTGGATCATTCTGAAATCTCAAGACCTCTAAACGGACCCCTGCTGACGCGGAAAGAAGGCGCGCCATGGTGGAGCCACGACACAATCCTGTTTCCATATGCAACCTGTTGCTTTGTTGAATTTGTTCTCGATATTCAAGTGCAGCATGACCTAGCCAAAACTTTCTGTGGCCTCATTCTCCTCCACAGACACGGAGCAGGTTGAGTAGACGACGTACCCACCCGTCTTGGAGCCTGCGGGACATACGTTGATTGCTTACAAGTTGCAAGACCACGTCTCGCAGCGCCTGCGTCAACCATGTCAATAGCTGCCGCAAGCAGCTCTTTTTGTAAGCGACTATGGTTCTCAAAGTCCTGCAAGCTGTCAGACTGATGATGCTTTGGCCATGATCGTTCATGCTGCTGCCCTCCTTCTGGCCTCGCTTCACCTTCACGGAAGGGTCCCTGGCAATGATGCCTGAGCCTGCCGGCTGTAGGCAGGTCAGAATGCACTAGGTGAGTTTGGACTTCTCCGCTTCTCTGAGCCTGTACACGGAGCATCAAGCAAAACCTTGGTTCGTGTAAGCCATGACGGGGTTGGATGTGCAAGGCAACGCTATGCATTCTGCGTTTCCCCCAATACCAAAACCTCATGCAGCGCACTGCCTCTGAACAGAGACAGAGAGAGAGAGAG
>CAJNIZ010024091.1:62121-81421 GCA_905231905.1 Symbiodinium pilosum | reverse complement strand
AAAAAAAAAAAAAACACAAAAAAATGTATTGCGAACTTGGGCTGTAGACGCCTTACACCCGAATCCTTCAAGCTTTGTCATTAAATCCTATCATTCCCACATCCGTTTACTCTGATTCAAGGACTTGATCCATAGATGCACATGTGAATTGAAACCACTCTAGGAACTGACCCACAACTCCAAAACCCCACACACCTGAATCTCGACGCACTAAGTCCTACATAGGTACTAACTGTAAACCTCAACCTAAACCTACTATCTTAAACAGGGGCACTGTACCCCCCAATGAGAGCAACCGAATATTCGAAATTCGGTTGTTGCATTTTCTGCAAAGAGTAGAATTTCATTCGGCTCCCAAACCCTAAAACGGGTTTAGGGTTTAGGCTTAGAGACGCTCGCGCGATTTATGAACTACTTCTAACCTGGCTTCTAACCCTACCTGTTATCTTCCTAACTGGATTTTTCGATTATCCAAATTATAACTAGGGTTATAGTTATAACTCAGTTATACGTAGTTCTTAGGTCCCATGAACCTCCAAGTATCCTCAGGGTCCAAACACTCAAATATGATGTCTTTAGGTACCAATGGCCAAATACCATTTTGATAGCAAAAAACCATCATATTTGGGTCCTCGGACCTAAGCCCTAAACCCTGAACCCCCTAAAGCCCTAAACCCTGAAACCTCTACCTGGGCCACAAAAGTATGTAAAACAATGGCCTTTTGGGCTAGTTTTATGTAGGGGTTTGGCGCTATTGTTTTACCTACTTTTGGGGTTCAGGTAAACCCTAAACCCAACAAACCTAACCCCTAAACTCTAAAATCTAAAGCCCCTAAACCCTTAAAAACCTGAACGCAAAACCCAATAAACCTGTGTTACAAACCTGCAAAACTTCCTGAATTGCTGCCGCTCGGCTCTGGGGTGTCCTGCTGCTTGCAATCGGTGCCCACGCACCAACCTGAGGGTCAACTGCACTGGGTACGAATAGTATAGGGTTTAGGGTTTAGGGGCTTAGGGTTTGGGCTTGAAATTAAGGGTATAGGGTTTAGGGTATTTACGGTTTAGGGGGTTTAGGGTTCAGCGGTTTTAAGGTCTAGGGTACGGTTATATTAGGAATGTATAGAGGTCTTATTAGGGTATGTGGGGAGTACATACCCCTAAAGGATCATGACATGGAACAAGAATGGGACATTGCATGGAAATGGTGGGCTTAGGACCCTGTTTACAGTCTAGGGTTTTCGTTTTGAAGCTTTGGACGTCAAGCTTGAGGGATTTGGGTCATCATGGGGTGACTTGTTTGGGGCAGTTCAAGCATGATCCACCTTTTGGATTGAAAGCTGAGAAGGCGCCTTGTATAGTTGGATGTCGCAGCGAGCTACTTTTAGCGTGGCACCTCGTACCATACTCAGCTTCTTGACGCCCGCACTTGGTAGACGTTCTTCACCAGGTATGTGTTGCGAAGCATCTTGACATGAGTGCTTAGATGCTTTCCCTACGCCTTTTGTATAAGTGCTGACGGCCCCCAGAACCCAAACTCCAAACATTAAAGCCTGTTCTGACTATGTAGGTACTTGCAGTACATAGGAAGCTTTGGGTAAGCTTCAAACCTTTAAATTGGGTCAATCTCCCACCAAGTAATGGGCACCACAAAGGATCATTGTAGGTATATTAACTCCATATTTGCAGGCTATTACTGTACTCCTAAACCCTAAACTCTAAACCCTAAACTCCCTAAACCCTACAACCCTAAAATCCTAAATCTCTAAACTCTAAACCTGGTTCCAGAGGTGCAGGTTGCCCCAGGTATGTTTTGTATGCGCAGAACCCCGAATTCAGCGAATCTCTCGCTGGCCCTCATCGTGTTGAAATGAAAGGGGCGGCAAGGACTTTTCCGAACATATATGGGTGGTTGTCAAAATTATAGACCCTTTTGGGTCCCTGTTATAATACGGCACCTAATATTTAGGGTACCCAAAAAAGGGACCATAATTTTGACAACCACCCATGTAGTTTCTACGTCTTATCAAAAGCCTTCTGGTGGTCAATAGGGAATCAGGGAATCAAACTCCGATATAACCCCATGTAGTAGGCGTGCAGCGGGTGAATATTTTGAGTATCTCATGCGGACACACACTTCTGGGTGTGCAAGCATGGTTTTTACAGCTTGCATCCCTACATATTCTGTATACCTGTTGTGCCGTATGAGTAGTTCCCAACATCAGGATCCTATGGTACCCCTAATATTAGGTGCCGGAAGATAATCTATAGCCAAAACCCTAAGGGACCCAAGTACCTAATTATTGGGTACACGGACCCTCGGGAAAGGGGCCCATAGTTTTGCTAACAACCCATATCTTTTCTTACGGCCCAGAAGCCGGAATGACGTGTTCCTCTTGCCCCATACGCACTTGCAAAGGGATTAACTTCAGACACCAACAGAATACTGTAATGTGGCATTAGCTTAAGTGTCTTCTTGTATTTTCTCGGAATTGTTGTACTTTATGTACCTGGGTGGTGCAAGTTTTTGACGTGCTCATATGTGGTCCAGGGTCTTTCCTCTAAGCCAGTTGGTTACTGAGGGCCGGCGAACGTTTCCATGCAGTGCACATGCGCATGCGGGAAGTTGTCCAAATTGCGGGCCCTTTGATGTGGGGCATCTGAGGCCTAAAGCTCCAAATCTCCAAAGTTTGTTGATTTAGGCTTCCCAGCGCCCAGGACTTCCCAACTCCCAACCCTCCCATGATACCTAGCATTCACATGGAGTAGGGCTATTTTACACGGATGAAGGAAAACTTGCGAGTATGCACGCAACCCATTACCCTAAACCCTAAAATTTGTTTTCAGCTGATTCGCAGAGGTGTAAGTCTCCCTCCAACAGCATTGTCAAAAGTGCAAAGGATGTAATTTGGGTAGAATAATGGGGTTATATAGGGTAATATCGGTTTATATGGGGACAATGAAAAAGAACACGGAAACTACTAGGGTATATATTGGCGTTTAATAGTGGGGTTATATAATACCTTAAACTGAACGTATGGAGCATACGAGTCAGGCTAGACTGACACAGTCTTTCTTGTGATGAAAGCTTGACATGCGTTCCTTCCCTGTTACCCTCAACACTGTCGCTACCCCGAACTGTGCAGCAATTCGGTCATCAGTCAGAAAAGCAAACATGTCTACCATTACGGGTTGGTGCGCATGCTCAAGATTTTGGGAAGGTATTGTATCCCTGAGTCTGATGTCTATTTAGGAATCATGTTTGGATTTTACTATAGTATAGCCCAAAAGAACTATCAAACATGATTTGCTAAGTATAGGTCTCAGAGATTTACAGGAATAGCACCCCAGCTTGGTTTCTTCTGAAAATAAATCTGCAGATGGCTCACCTGCGCTATAGTCTAAACTCCTTAAAGGAGGTTATATAGGGGATTATACCGGGCAGTATTGTGGGGGATACTGAAAGTTTGCGAAAAGTTTAGACTGTAATAGCTCACCTGTCGTTCACTACTCGCCAGGGAACACCTTGGATTCCAAAAAAGGGTGCCGAAACCCAGTTGCTGTTAAGGAATTTAACTTAAGTTACCGCGCAAGAACATGGGAATACAGTGAATAACAAGGTTTCCCTATCACATTAGCTTAACTTAAGTTCCTGAACAGCAACCCAAAAGAAGAAGAACCGGTGTTTGGCTGAGTTCTTTTTGCGGTCTGTGTAGGTGGTTTTCTAGATTTGGTTGCTCGCATCTGCGCCAAGCATGCGGAAAACTGTCACAAACGGGGACCTACAAGAAAAGACAACCATATGTGAACATCTCATCAACCTTCAAGGGAAAATCAGAGCCACTGCCCCCCACATAAACCCTGAACCTAAACCGGTAACCCTAAACCCTAAACCTCAAACCTAAAAGCTCGACCCTGCACTTCAAGAAATCCTGATTCTACACTACTCTCTGAACAGCACCAGGCCTGCACTGTAAACCCTAGGGTTTAGGGTTTAGGATTCAAGGTTTACGATTTAGGGCTTAGGGTTGACGACTTAAGGCTTAGGATTTAGGATTCAGGGTTTAGGATTCAGGTTTAGGATTTGGGGTTCAGGACTTAAAGGTTAGGGTTTAAGCTCCTATGCTCCAAAAAAAAACCAAGGACAGCTCAGGGGGCCCGCAATGTCAACAACTGCCCATTTAGTACCCCGTGTCCGTCTCCCGCATGACCAGCCTGGATCACGCGGCACAGGTGAGACGACCCACGCGCCTATGAACTCGAAAAGAGGGGCCTTTGGGGTTCTAGGGTTTAGGGTTTAGGGTTTAGGACAGATATAACAAGATCAATAGACTTGATATCAGTCTCTCCCAAGCCCAAGGCCCGGAAACAGGGAAGAGTAGTACAGATCCTGTCATTCCTGTTGCGATGTTTAGGACTTTCTTGTAGGGTCAAGAAAGCATGTGAAACCTACGGATTCACAATGAGGCCCTAGACGTTCAGATACCTCTGCAATGGCTTCCTGGGCTGCAGGCAATACACAGGGATGAAAGAACTGAAAATCCGTTGCGGTGGGGCTTCTTCTGGAAAGAGTCGTAGAGTTAAAAAGACACATTGATGCTAGACCCTCTCGGGAGCTGATGTAGAGACCCATGTACTTGTTAAGCTGACAGTCGCTTTTATAGGGCGATCTTTGGCGTTCCATGCAATTTTGCTGAAAGGTAAACGAAGGACCATAAATCCAAGACACCGTAGCCCCTGACCCCTACACCCTTGCAATCCCAAAGACCTTAGAATCTAAAGGTACACCACATGAGTAGTATATTATTTGGGGATACTATGGTACCCATTATAGAGTAAGATTATATCCTCCTTTTGGGGGGGGGTATAGTATTTCATGTAAGGAATATTATCTTACTAGGTTCAACCACCAAAAAAACACTACTCACATGTTCTTCTTTTTGTTTGATGGTGCGGGCAGGAATGTGGAGTCAAGTCAGGCTTGAGACGTGTGTTGAGGGTACTTGGGCCGGGGTCTAGGGTTGAAGGGTTAGGCTGGAGGGTTTTTTGGGGGGTTTGGGGATTCGCTAACCCTAAACCCTAAACCCTATAAACCCTAAACCCTAAACCTTGGGGGATTTTTATTTTGGCGCTTGGTGGTCAGCGCCTAGGTTTGTTCTGCTCTTCTTCTAGGCCCCAAACCCTTGAACTGATGGATCTTAGGTGGACCCCCCACCCAGTAATAGTGACTATAGGGGATAATAGAGATTATATTAGGGTCCTCTTATATTCCTATTATACCACTATTACAGGGTGGGGGGTCCTCCTAAGATTGATCAATGATTTTGGCTCAAACACTCAGTTAGCTTCGTTTTTGAGTTAACTTGTTATGCGGTCGTTGATTGTGAAGCCGCTTGTATGCAGTTGAGCATGACTGCCCTGGTGCTTTGTAAGGAATCCAATGGGAATTGCTAGACAATCCCCTTAGAAGAACGCCTATTACCTATAACCCATTCCCGACGCTCTATTCACCACTTGAAGACCTAAGCTCTATCTTTTCTTTCAACATGTCCTAAGTCTCTAAGTACCCAAATCGTACGTAGCTCGGGCCCCCAAAAAAGTTCTGGGAACCCTTGTGGGCCTAAATTACATCCCATTTAGGTACTTGGACCTAGCCCTAAAGCCTGAACCCTAAACCCTAGAGATATACTAGCCGCCATGTTCTTTTTGCATTCCCTTAAAAAAGCACCAGGGCAAGGAGGGCTTCGGAGTGAGGACTTAGGGTTTTCGGTTTCAAGGTTTAGGGGTTTAAGGGTTTAGGTAATATGGCTTAGGGTTGAGAGGTTGGGGTTTAGGATTTAGTGTCAAGGGCTTGGGGCTAACACTTGCGGCTGACACTAACACTTTTGCATGACCTTAACATACTGCCCCCCTTTTCTGTCCCAAGGTATAATTACGTTCCCGGTTTTGAGTATCTAGCGTGCGACTTCAACAATTTGTGGCCACAGACCCCCAAAGCCCTGAAGCGAGAATTTGTATGAGAATTTGTGGGCCCATATAAGAGGCTTCAAACTTTCATTTTGCAGCCTAAGTCTCCCTCCACTTTGGGGCCTGCAAACTACAAATTCAGCCAGTAGTAGTTTTTCTCATTGTTCCTTCTAGGTCATCCCCGCTGAACCCTACATTGCACGTGCCGAGGTCCATTTACTAATATTTTCAAAGGGGTTTAGGGGCAACCCAGGTAGACCTGCGAAAGACTTCGCATAAAACCATCGCCATCGTACACTGGGTAAATCAAGCGCCCCCGTCCTCCTCACACGGCCTCACCCCAAATGGTGTTCTGTGTGGAAAGCAGTCCCCAAGACTCCTAATCACACGCTGCAGGTGTGAGTGCTTGAGACTTTGAATGGAATTATATTTAGGGAAGGTAACGTGGAAATCGTCAATCTCGTCCCAATCCAAAAGCTTCCCACCTCTTAGGATGTATGGTATAGTGCGCCAATGGCGAATGTTCCCCTCCAATATATGACAGCACCGGTTAATGGGGTCATCTTTGCTTGTGTTACGTGGAGGCGATTACAGACTCCTCAATAGACTCCGATGTGCTTAGTAGGGAATGGGGACTGGATTGCAAGGGCGATATATATGAGCTATCGCATAAACTCCTTAAAGAGGGTTCTATGGGATTTTATGTGGGAGTAATATAGTGGTTATCAAGTTAAAAAGGGAGATAAAAGGAGTTTAGAATCTAGTCCACATTATATGCAGGAGTATGTACGGACTGTGACAGGCATCCATAGACCCTCATACCCTAGAACCCCTAAACCCTCAACCCTAAAACCCTAAACCCTAAAACCCTAAAACCCTAAACCCCTAAACCCTTAACCCTAAAACCCCTAAACCCTAAACCCCCTTTGCTAGTCTATGCCCCTAGGACGCAAGGTATGGCAGCGTGAAAGTCAGGCATGACGGAGCTCTACAGTTCAAGCTTTTGGGGTTAGGGTCTAGGTTTTAGGGTGTAGGGTTTAGGGTTGAAGTCCCCCATAAGTAGATAGAATGTGGGGTTGGGGGGTTTAAATATAATGTACCCAAAGCCATATTCTATCTACTTAAGCGGGACTATGGGTGTTAGGCGGTCTAGGGCTTTAGGCTAGATTGTTGGACATAGAGGGTTTTGCTGCGGTCTCCTTAGGAATTATCTTTCTTGTCTCCTGTAGTATAACACAGGAATTATTTAACATGTTTTTTAGTACAGGTATAAGAAACCACAGTTTAGTTTAGACTTCAGGCCAAGGTTGACGGGTTGGGTGTAGGGTTTAGGTCTACCAAAACCCCTACACCCTAAACCCTCCTAAACCCTAATCCCTATACCCTCAACCCTACCCAAACCCCGTGACCTCGTACTTTGCCCAAGGTCCATCTATTTCCCAGCCATGCGGCTGACTCTTGGCTTGCTTCTGGCGCCACACGTGCTCACTGTACGGCTCGAGGACTAGAAATCAGCACTCCCCCAAAGGGTCCGTGTAGGTATATTGTAGATAACTACGTAGGACCTATAAGTACATACTGTATGCCTACATGGACCCTTTGGGTCCAAATACAGGGTCCTCCAAAAATGCCAGCATTGTGGGGAGAGATGCTTTATTCATGGGTCATCATTTCATATGCGTTGCACCCGTAAGTCCACGTACCTACGCGCAGTTCAGGGTTTATGGAGCTATGCGCAGACATGACTTAACCACAACTACAAATTGCAGGTCAGTGGATTCGCAGGCAGGATTTCGAATTGTTGGTGCCTTAGTCGTCTCTTGAATTATTGTAATTACCTAGACCCTCCTCCTACCCTCTATTAGGGCCTAAGTACCCACTATTTGGGGCCACATATCCCCAATTAAGGGCACTAGGAGGGTCCTGGTACAGACGGCATCGTGTATAGATTAGAATTGGGACGCTGGTTGGGCGACCTATAAACTCAAGACTCAGAGCTGGAGGCACAACATCTCTCTCTACGTAAGACCTACCTAAACCCCAAAAGTATGTAAAAATAATAGCCCTGAACCCATAATAATGGCCATAAAGGCCATTATTTTACATACTTTTGGGGCCCAGGTAGACCTAGCTTTCTCTCACATGCAAGGCATGGGCCGAATTAGCATCCTGACGGCGCAAGTTATGAGCCCTAGAATAGGTGGACTCCCCGAACCGGTAATAGTGACTATAATGGATAATAGGGAATAGGGTTTAGGAGGGTGTAGGGTTTAGGGTTTATCTTCCTACTATAGCACTATTACAGGGTTGGGGGTCCTCCTACGCCCTAGAATACGCCTGCAATCCACACCTCAAGCTTGACCTTAGATCAGAGACCTCCAGCTTTGAAGTTTTCAACCCTAAATCCTAAACCCTACACCCTAAACCCTAAACCCTAAACGCTTCAACCGCGCCTGGCCTACCTGGGCAAAGTAGGGCTCTTTTGGAGGTCCTAGAAACAATCCTTACCCTAAAGGGGGTTTAGGGTTTAGGGGTTTAGGAGTCCAGCTAGCCCCCAAGGTCCAAGGATCCGAATAAGAGGGCTTTAGGTCCCAAATGCCATTCAGTTTCTAATACTTGGGCCATACAACCCAATAATTTGAGTCCTTGGACCCTTAGAGAAGTTTTTAGGGCCCACAGGCTTCGGCTTTTTGAGTTATAGGATCCCAGGTATCTTATGCATCGTGAGCGGGTTTAGGGTCTAGAGTTCGGGGTTTACCTTAAATTACCTTAACCTACCAAAACCTGCTTTGTTGTAGGTTCCCTATAACAATTCTATACTAGGGTGCATAATAGGGCCCTACAAAACAGGAGGTTTTGGTAGGGGTTAAAGTAGGGTTGAAGGTTGAGAGTTACAAATTTCGGGAAGGATGGTCAAGGTTACAGGAGGTCAGCACACCTGAAGGGTCTAGGGTTTAGGGTTCAGGGTTTAGGGTTCAGGGTTCAGGGTCTAGGGTTTAGGGTTCAGGGTTTAGGGTTCAGGGTTTAGGGTTTAGGGTTCAGGGTTTAGTTTCGGGTTGGCGAGTTCCCAAAATTAGGGTCCCATTTTGGTACCGCTAAGTATTAAGTGCCGTAATATAACCATTAGCCAAAAGGGGCCCATAATTTGGAGAATGAGCCAAATGTTCGCACCTCCAAAGTTCACCCATAGGTTTGAGGTATCCTTCAAGCAAGTGTGTTCGCACCCTGAACCCTAAACCCAACACCCTAAACCCTAAGGTAATATACGTCCAACCAAGTACTTTGTTACTTTGGTGCCGAAAAATGATCCTTCCTTTGAACCTAAACCCCGCCACAGTCACATTATGGTTTTTGGGTCTGGTCCAGGGTTTACGGATTTGGGGTCTGGGTTGGAGGAAAAGGAGACTTTTTTGTCTGCTTCAAACGATACAACGCGATCGTTGGGCGGCATTGGCACCTCAGCAGCACACCTGATCGGGGCTCCGCATTTCGGATGGGGTGATGTTTATTGTGGGCTTGTTGTACTGTCTAAAGTTCAGAAGGTATTTTAGATGCGCTTAACAGTTGCCCATACTATGGCGATAGATTCGTTGCAGTTCCAGTTGCAGTGTAGGTATCCCAAGTGGACCCTCAAACTCATGTCGTTATTTAGGCCCTTACATGCTATAATCCGTGTTAGTAAACCCCTATACTATCGCCAGTTTTCATGTCATGTTCCATCTTCGCAAGCTTTTCTCGTTATTTGGGCATTATCCCCTTTAAAGCGCGAACCCTAAAGCCTAAACCACCCTAAACCCTGAACCCTCAGATTGGGGTAATATTGTACTTTGAATGAGCCTATGGAGATGGGTGCAGTAAGATCTTCACAGTTGTAAAAGGGCTTAGGGCTTCAGGGTTTAGGGTTTTTAGGGTTTAGGGGCGAGGGTTTCCGGTTTAGTGGATAGGGGTTCGGGGTCAAGGTTCGAGGTTTCGGATTGGCCCTTATAGCCTTAAACCCTAGCAAGGGATAGTCTTTGCGACGCCCAGTCTGGGAAGATAATTTAGGAGTCACAGTTCCAAGACACCCCTTGTATAAAGGCTGAGTAGCCGCTACATGATCAGGTACGGATTCTATTACGGTTCACATTTTGGTGAGTGTATAAAAGGCTCCTTAAGGATACCGTTCAGTGTATACAGTTGGTGTCCAACCTGATCGGACTAGAAGTTAAAAACCTCCCGTATATGATTCCGCGCATTTTCCAAGGGTCGCAATCACTAAAAATTCGCACAAAACCCGCACAGACGACTGCTTGGGGCTTACACCTGTTGTACCTACAGTTTAGAAGACTTATCCCATGGAGTACCAGGCGTAAATGACCTCCTATGTGAATGTTAGGCAAATGGAGTCAGGATTAGGATTTACGGGCATCTAGGTTAAAGAGCTTTGGCTCAGGGAATTTGAAGTCGTGAGACAGAGCGGTCTAGGGTTAAGGAGAAGATCACCAAGAAGTTAGGATTTTGTGTGTGTGTGGGGGGGCTAGGGGGTAGACCGCATGGGGGCACTTTCCCCCTAAACCCTAAACCCTAAAAACTAAACCCTAAACCCCTAAACCCTAAACTCTAAACCCCTAAACCCCTAAACCCTAAACCCCTCAACCCTGCCCAAACTGGCCCCAAGGTAGGTTGCCTTTTTGGGTTTGGGATCTCGTTCCAGGGAAGTGTATTCCCAATGGCCCCTTCTTTAAAAGGGCGTTTACTACAAACCCTCATATGAGATATAGTCTAAACTCCTAGTATCCCCCTTAATATCCCCTATAGTAGTCCCCTATATAATCCCCTATATATCCCCCGTTCAAGGAGTTTAGACTATAGTACATATGAGATATAGTCTAAACTCCTGAAAGGGGGATATATGGGGGACTATATAGGGACCTACTATAGGCCTTACTTATAGGCCTTACTAAGGGGGAGAGGGGTGTTTAGACTATAGCGCCGCTCCGTAGGTCAGAGGCGCCCTCAGGAGGACTCACATATCATAGTTTTAGGTACCAAAGACCATTCAGATAATGGTTTTCGTGGCCTACGCTTAGAATTTCGGGATGAATGCTAAAGGAGAAAGCTGACATTTGAGATAGCAAGTCCTAAGGTCTATATTAGGGCCATATTGGGGAAGCCTTTTAGGGCTACGACATAAGGGGTACAACCCAGGAACCCTTGAGAGTGAGGCGAGTGCGCCAGCTGATCGCAGGCAAATGTAGACCCCCGATGAATAAACCCCTCCTCCACGTAATGGGGATTATAGTAAGGATCATAATCTTAAG
Organism: Symbiodinium pilosum; assembly: GCA_905231905.1. NCBI lineage: Eukaryota > Dinophyceae > Suessiales > Symbiodiniaceae > Symbiodinium > Symbiodinium pilosum. Next base: position 70,157 of record CAJNIZ010024091.1, on the reverse strand, counting down.
GCCCTTACAAGGAGGGGTTTATTCATCACGGGTCTACATCGAAGGGAGCAGTGGCGCGGCTGAAGTCCGACATGGCGATACTTGGGCTGTTTATGGCTAATCCAAGGCCAAGGGCTCCGGATGTTCCGGCAGAGTACTATGGCGACATCCGCGGCCTAGAATCCCCATAGCCTGTTCTTCCTTTCTTCCTTAAGAACCGCCAGTAGGTCAAATCAGGTCCCCTGTATACATCCCAAGGAACTCTAGAACGATTTCTACATGATTGCCCATATGAGCTACGGACTAAAGTTAGGTTGGGGGGGACCTATAGGGGACTATATAGGATCTTGGGGAGGACTTATTAAGGGATATACTACAAATTTAGTCCAGGGCTCATATTGTCCTACCAGTCGGGGATGATTTTTTGCATCTCTTTGGAGGTCTGGGTGTTAGGTTGGGGTTCAGGATCTTATTACCGGGGGGCCTCATTCAAAGGAGGGTATCAAGCCTGGACACGGGGTTCCCTGTAGAAACTTAACATGGTTCCCAATTCATTCCTGAATAGATCCAATGTGAACCCTGAACGTGTAGCCTGCGCAATATCCATAATGCAGGCACCCTCGATACTGAGCAGTGCATGACAAATCTGAAGCGATGGCCTCAGACTTCCTCATTTGGGATGCTGGGTTCCGAGTTTAAGGATGTCTTCGGTTTTGAGTTGGCTAAGTCTAGGTGGGAGTAGAATGTATGAATGTGCTACTGATACTGGTTTGGGTCGAGGCTCAGGAATTCAAATTAAGCTGCAAGTCCGAGAAACATGAGGAGACAGTATTCTTTACCATATACACATGTATATGCATATATATATACATATATATATATGTATATCTGTACATATGCGCGTACATCTTTTGATGACTGGGTTTTTACATTCCTAGCATCAAGTTAAACAAGACCATACCTGCCCCTGCTGCTGATGGACGGGACCCCTACATGAACGCCCGCATTGGCGATGTGCAGAAATCACAGTACTCTAGTTCCTGCAGGTAGTTCAAGCAGAATCTTCCTAGAACCACAGAAAGTTAGGTAGTCCTAGGTGCTGCAGGCAGTAATTGGCAAGCAAGGTCAAACCCACAAGGGTGGATGCACCCTAGTGGGTTAATGGCAGCTGACTAGAAGTGCTACTGTCCTTGGTTAAGGATTTGAGGTTTGCATCTGATGGATTAAATGCCGCACGACACGAAGTCTAACCTAGCGCCCTAATTTCCAGGGTCCTAGGGTTCAAGCATGTAGGGTCTTGGTGAGTTATGTTTGCGAAGTCATGTCATGCTTAGAGATTACAGACGCGCAAGCCTTTAAGAAATCTCCCCTGGTCCCATCAACTTACTCATGCCAGGGAACAAGAGAATAGCTTCTATGGAGCATCATGGGCCTGATGTAAGGGACTTTTCTGACGGTACTTCCCCCGCTCGCCTACAAAATGGAGTACTACCCCAACGTCCTTCCTTCAAACGTCAATGCTGCACGAGTTCCCCACACTTCGAAAGCACGCAAACCAAAGGTTGCTGCTGTCCCAAGAAGATGGTATATGAGGTCCTGCAGGCATAACACACACACACAGACGAGTCTAAGGTGGGTTTGTGCCCGTGGGGCGCCCGCTTTCGGACGAGTCTCTAGCTCTTGGAACACCTGTTTCTCAACAAGAGGGCGCTGAGAAAGCTTATGGTTAGGGCTATGAGCATGTAAATATGAGCTTCTTAGTTGTCCAGCGTCTACAACGCGCAACCCTGGCATATTGTTGCTCTCTGATATTTTGTGCGTTGTCCTTGTCTATTCTCGATGAGCTCTTTGCCTCATAAACTTTGGATTTCGTAAAAACCCTAAAGCCCAAGTTTCCTTGGCTCTGTTTGCTATACTAGAAATGAAGCTCTTCATGTTCAATACTCGTGATGTGAAGTCTTAAAGCCAACCCACTCCTTGTGACAACTCATCCTCAACTGCAAGCCCTGGAGGTTTGATTGAGTAAGTGTACTTCATGACCCCTATCGTAAGCCCCATACCCCCTTCTACTATGTCAACTTAACAAGCCGAGAGAGTCTCGAAGGAAGCCCTCATTTCCAATCCCTCAACCCTAAAGCCTCAACCCTGAACCCTATAAAGTCTGAATCCTGCAAACCTGAACCCTAAGCCCTTAAACCAACCTTGCACTTCAAACCATCATCGAACTGTATGTCGGCAGGAAAGTGTTTTGCTGCGCCACGGGTAAAGGCTGGGTGTTGAGGGTTTAAAAGGGCTTAGGGCCCCTAAGAGTTTAGAGTTTATATTTATACGGGCGTTCCTAGAACCCAGGACTTTGGGTCTGGGATTCAGGGCGTTGAGTGTGAAATACACGGTGTTTAGTCCAGGATTTCTGGCCTGCCTAGACCTCAAAAGTAGGTAATATCATAGCCCCAAACCCCTAGAAATCAGCCCAAAGGGCCATTATTCTACATACGCTTCGAGTTCAGGCAGGGCAGTAGGGTACAGGATTTGGGGTACGACGTGAAGCAAAAGGGCCCAAGGTTTGTGATCTGATAGAGGGTTTATGGTTTAAGGGTTCAGGGTTTTGGGTTTAGTGTTGCCGGTTTAGGGTTTAGAGTGCAGTGTTCAGCGTTTAGGGCTTAGGGCTTAGTTTTTTGTGTGGAGACTTGTTGGTGAGGTGATCCACTCCGGCAAATTCCCTTGCCCTTTGAATCCTGGGACCCTAAATCCTAAACCTTTGAATCCTTGGGCCCTGAGCCCTAACCCCTGGGACCCTAAACCCTAAACCCTGGGACCCTAAACCCTAAACCCTGGGACCCTAAACCCTAAACCCTGGGACTAAACCCTTAGGATCCTTGAGTCCTGAGCCCAAAACCCTTTTAATCCTGGGGGTTGAGTCCCAGACCCTCGACACGAAGGCCGCGCATGCAAATAGAAGTAGATCTGAAGTTTGAGCGGGGAGATGGCTTGGGGCTAGAAACCCTAACCCTTATAAACCCTAAAAGCCCTAAACCCTAAAAACCCTAAACCCTAAACCTCAAACCATGGCTGGACCCTACGGAACCCTTAACTTCCCAGATATACACCAGCAAAAAATGCGAATTACAAGCTTGAACGTTAAAGTAGGAACTTGGGCAAAAACGAGCGGGCTTATGCGTAAGCGCGTAAACCCCTTAAACCCTTAAACCCTGGTGGTAGTGAGAACTTGAGAAACCACCAGATTTTTGGGCGCGGGCGCACTGGGCTCTGTATGAATACTGCCATGAATGTCTATTGTGCTTGAGGCTGTGGGGCTTTTAGGGGTCATGAAAGGATATGAAAGGGTTGGGCCAGTAAGGGATCCTGTAAAGCAGGCGGTAGGGATATAACTGTGTAACTCATGGTTGGGGGGGGTCGTAGTCATGATAGGCTCCATAGTCCAGCTTCGACAAGTGGACGTTCTGTTTCTATGGTGGGAGCATATTCAGCGCCTTGCGAATCCACAACTGGTCTCACAGGCATAGCATGGAGGCATGGTTCATTCAGATATTGTTTATTCCAAAAGGAACTACCCCAGATGAAGGATCTAATTTTTTTTGGGCCAGAGTTTAGACGTTTAGATTCGAGGATACAAGCACGTCTGCCTCCAGTGTATTGCTTTCTGTTGTTGTGGTAAGGATATATTAAACCCATACCAATATACCCCCAAAAACACCCCCAAACTATTTGACAGACAGGTGTCCGCAGCATCCGTTTATGTAAGATTTAGGGATGGAGAGTTTTAAAGTCAGGGACCTCTGAGGGGACAACTTGCAAGGCAGGGGATGCCCAAGATTTGTGATGGGAAGGGTTTAGGGTTTAGGGTTTAGGGTTTAGGGCTTAGGGTTTAGGGTTTAGGGCTTAGGGTTTAGGGTTTAGGGTAGTACTACATGTGACTGTCCTAAATGGGCGCTGTTGATTTCCGAAAAGCCGGCACCCCGAACCCCGCCCACCCGTAACCTTAAGCCCAGCGAAAATGCCGATCTGGACCCTAATAGGGTTTAGGGTTTAGGGTTTAGGGTTTGGTACTGCTTGCTTCTGGGGCTTCAGGCTTCGGGAGACGTAGGGTTGGACACTCAGGGCCCCTGTAAGGTCAAGAGTTTTGGGCTGCGGCCCGCCATCTATTCTCAAAACCCTAAAGGCTGAACCCTACCCCCAAGGGTCCAAGGACCCAAATAATGGGGTTTTAGGGCCCAAATACCATTCATATTATAGTATCTGGGCCCTAATACCCCATTATTTGGGTCCTTGGACCTTTAGGGTACACCTTCATGTCTCAACCCAAAACTCTGAACCCTTAACCCTCACCTCTGAACTATAAGCCTAAAGCCTCAACTCTAAGCACTAAACCCCGCTACCTCTCCTGACGAGGCCTCTGTAAGGATCACCCGGTGCGCACGAAGTGCGACGAAACCAAGGGCATGGGTTGCGATGCTTGCTCTAAATGGCTGTAGTCTGAACTCCTTAAACGGTGTTATATAAGAGATTTTATAGGGGAGTGTGATCGGGGGTATTGGGGGGATACTAGGAGTCTAGACTATAGAGCTCAAATGGGGGCTTAGGATTCAAGGTTCAGGGTGTAGGGTTGTGGGGAATTGTAGGGATTTGGGGATCATCTCGTCAGGTAATAGCGTTTCAGGCTGTTTTGAGGGGTTTTGGGCCATTGTTTTAGCTACTTTTGGGGCCCAGGTGGGGGTAAGCGGCTATCTGAGCTATCTGATAGCTATCTAGTTCGGCTGGTTGAAGTGGGCACTGCAGACCGACCGAATCATGATGCCCTCACTCGACCTTACCCGAAATGGGGACTTTATGTAGGATCCTGCCCTTACAAACCCTAAACCTAAACCCTCGACTCTAAATAAGATAGCCAGTATGAAGAAACATTGTAAGATCCTTGACCCCCTGTTGACTAAGAAGCTCTACCCCAGATTCTGAATCCAAAGTCCTGAAACCAGAACCCTAAGATCCTGAAACCTTGTTGACTGCAAGCTCAAATCCTAAATCCTAAACCCTATACTGTTTGTGTACGGATGAAATGTGGGGCGGTGCAAGATCTCTTCCCTGAATGCTAGTATCTTCATCCATGAAGACCCTAAACCCTCAACCAAGATTAAACCGCCAGACCATCCACCTTGATCGTCAGAGGACTGGACTTTCAGGGGGCGCGTCTGCAAGTGTGACAGCAACCACTGCTGCTGGCCTTTCAAGCTAACGCTTTGTTGTGTGAACACTGGTGCCTTCCCAAAACTAGGGTGGACAAGGGGTTAGGGTTTAGGGGGTCTTTCTGTGGTTCATGGGGCTTCAGCGAAATTAATTTGTCCTGAACCGGCCGCATGCGAACAAACATTCCATGAACTACGGACATCTCGTGTATGAAGGCCAGGATGTACTTGTGACCCCATATGCCTGCTTCGTCGGGGTTTTTGACTGGAGTGACAGATAGGCTTTGGCCTTCAAAACCCTAAACCCTAAACTCTGTGGTAGTTTCCCTAACTGGGGGGACCCTAATATGGACCCCAATATCGTATAATCTATTGTAGGGATGAGCCTTAAACCTTACCAAATTAACCTTATAAATCCCCATGTAGCCAGGTGGTGGGGGTTGTCTTTTGAGGCAGTTACGGCTCGACAGGCTTCGGTTCGGGGTAGGGTTAGTTTAGGGTTTGGGGTTTATAGCGTTTGTGTTTGGGGTTTGATAACAAGGATCTGGTGTTTGAAAAGGGTTGGTGGTGGGCTTAGGGGTTAACTGGAGGTTATACTCTTTTGTTGGTTTAATTCAGTGTATGTAGAGTTCAGTGATTAGGGTTTAAGGTTCAGGTTTGATGAGTTTTTCGCGTTCCGTATATTGGGGGTTTAGGACTTAGAGTCTCCAAGTTTTTCGAAGTGCTTAGCTTGACTGGGTTCTCGTTGGACATGATTTCCAGTCTCATACACCAGAGAGACCAATGAGGAAGATGAAAAATTCAGAAACGGGTCCAGCTACCTTCGCGGTCAGTTTTCCACAACATGAAAAGTGGGAAAGAAAAGGAGCATGCCGGCAAGATTCCACATCAGCCGTGCGCAGGCTTACAAACTATGAGTACGTTTTGAGGCGGTTCCTAAAAACGAGTAGATCACGGGTCCCGGTTAATAGTCAGGTGACGATGAAAATGTGAGGCCGTATGCTAATTTCTGCCATTTGGTAACAACATCTTGGGAAAGTAGAATCTTCAGCCCCAAACCATGCACAACTCCCTGTAGCTGGATGTTTTTCTGTTTTGAGCTTCGCGGTCAGTCTTCGGAGTCTGAAGTGTACGGGCCAGGTCGCGCTCAGCCGTGCCGCGGGCCGCGCGCCTGCGTTGCTTGTAAGCCCACACCACCCACCCAGAGTAGATTGTCAAAAAGGGTTGAGGTTTCCTGCATGCATGCACGATGCATGACACACACGGTAACACCGCACTAGTTGGATCTGCCAGTTTGTGGGCTCACAAAAAGGGCTTGAATAGCCCCAGCCCTCTGCGGCCTGGAGCGGTGTAGGGATTTGAACCGAGTTTCGTTTGAGAATCCTGGCAACTGGGAGCACGACCCGCCCGTTGAAATCTTTCGCATCCTCTCAAGTTTTGCTTTGATGTGAGGATCGGTGTGTGCTTACACTCGCGTCGCTGGCCGCGGGTCCGCGCAGGTCTGCCTTGCATGCCTACGACGCAATGCTAGATAAGGCCTTGCAACCCCAGAAGATAAAGTTTAATTTTGCAACGCATGTCTTACAGAGGAACCCGTGAGTGACCACAAACCAGGAAAGTCCCCTTGCGTTAAGTGGGTTGTCCACTTTGGAACCATCCTGTCCTTGACCCCCCCCCCCCCGGCAATGTGCGGTTGCCCTGGCGGCCAAGCTTGCCACTTCTGGAGACTGCGGGGTGGAATAGTTTGAAGCATTATGTTGCATCAGCAACGAGACCCTGCGAGTTCACGATTGCCACATTTTTTTGCAAACATGGCAAATTCCAAGTGGAGCGTGTCGGGAGTCTGCACCACTGTCCCCCCAAAACGGGTTGCCTTTTTACATGCTATGAAATCCCTAGGGTCTTGCCTAGGGGATGCGATTCACAGTTTGTGGTTTGGAGAGCCCTCTTGAACAGTAAGGACGACGATGCCAGAGGCTCTATCTAATTCCTCTCGAACTAGTTGAAAAGAGCTCGCAGAAAATTTGGTTTGGGTATGAACATCCCCACCACAGTTTTTGCTGCAAGATTTCCGTCATATTGCGGTTTTGAAACATGATGATGTGGAGACATGCAGTTATGCACGGCAGGATTACTCTGCAATTCAATGCTCCTGAGATTTTCTGGGCACGGTGGGGGCATTCTGGGATTGGGCATCGAAAGGCAGTGGTTGAGCACTCAGAGTAGTGCGGTGGAAAGAGTGTAAAGCGGGATGTGAGTCAATGGGAGCCCTAATCCTAATCCTTAAACAGTCCCCGAATCCTAAGCCTCACGCGGACGTCGAATTTTTCTAGAAGAATGGCCCGCACTCCACAAACAAAAGGCAACAATACCATCATCCTACCTAAACCGTGGGTTGAGGTAAACCTTAGTCACATAATTCCGAGCAGCTTTCAAGGCTTTGATGAAAAGACGAAGTCTTGTGTCAAGAAAGATGCTTTGCCAGTCGCACGGCCAGATGGGTTGAGTCGTGAGGATTTCAACCTATAAGTTGTTGTTAGGATTTAGGGTTCAGGTCTTGGGTTTAGGTTTTGGGATGTAGGTTTTGGGGCTTAGGTGTTGTTAGGTTTTCGGGGTTTAGGGTTTAGTGCTTGGCACTTAACCCCAAGTTCAAGTGTTTACGCGTTTTAGGGTCTTTACCTTTGTATGTTTCGGATGTAATATCCCAAGCTTGAAGCCTTAAAGCACCAGGGGTTGGGGATGAAGGGTTTTTTAAGCTTCAGGATTTAGATTTTGAGGTCTATATGGCTTAGAATTGCAGGGGGTTTTATTTAGGTTTTAGGATGTCGCATGTTCAGGGCTTACCTAAACCCCAAA